>LUCH01001282.1:98586-115826 GCA_013368495.1 Paragonimus heterotremus | reverse complement strand
CAGCCCTCCGGATCACAACAGCACACAAGCCTGACCACCACGCTAAGGTAGCAGAAAAGGTCAGGCGTGGCTGACATATAACTAGTATAACCAGCATTCTCATACCATGGTTAATGGTGTGCCCTGTGGGCGCACTCTGCAGCTAACGGTGTGTCTTAAAGTTCTATTCTAAACCACCTGTTCCTTTAATTAACAGCTGATAAGTTTCCAGCATGATGTGTGCTGATGACACGAAAATGTGATGGATAACGAATAGTATTACTGAAAGAGAGGAGTTTAAAAGTGTATTTTACAAGTTGTATCCTCAGGCTACAGTATACCAGCTTTCATGTAACCTCTGCAGATTGATCACTTGTTGCTCGTCGACTACATTTTAAAAGATGAGCGCTGTGAGCGAGACCTGAGAACAAATTTCCCCAAAGCTCTCAGTCTGTCACCCACCTGCGCCTTGCTGGCCTGTCAGACTAGCATGTCCCTCGGGAAACTAAGCTGTATGACCTACTACTTAGGGTACTTTGTCTTAATGTACAACTATTCACGTTTTTCGACGGCTCCTTAGAAAAGTCGTTCGTCTGTTTCAGAAAGTACAGCGTAAAACAACATAGAATGCTTCTACCTCTTCGTTCGCCTTGTTGCCCTGAACGATTGTATTTGGTGAGTCGGTTCTGCATGTACTGTCGACATACCAAAGATGACCTTATTTGGATCTACAGGTTTTTCGCGTTAACCGTCACATCCTGAGGCGTATTTTTGCGCTTGGTGCGATTTGTTATCTCAGACGTCATTCGCTCAGGCTACAACATCAGATGACTCGCCTAAAGTGCGAACAACATTGTTTCAGTGATAGGGCATGTTTACTCTGCAACACCCTGACTGAATCTGTCGCGACGGCACCATCAATAGATGCAACTTTGGTGCCTTCATTTGTTTTGCTAGTTCGAGTCTTCAATCATCTTGATCCTCAGGACAGCTGTAAAGTGATGTGTGATTTCCTCATGTCACTGCTAGTGAGTCATCCCCTATTGAAGTTCGTTTGCTTCATATTTGTTTGCCATATCTGAGTCACACTTCTATATTCGAATTAACTTGGCAGTTATTTGATTCACGCCCCTATAATTCTCACCACTTCTCAGATGACACTACTTGTTTGCACTTCCTTCACTCCATTTGCCTTTCTTGCCATCCAGCACACAGTAGTCAGGTTTATATATATATATATATATATATATATATATACATATATATATATATATATATATATATTATCGGCATGATGGTGCGTGTACTGTTCATATTAAATCGCATCTCATAAGCTTAGATTTTCTGCCTGTATTCTACTCTTCTTTTAAACATAACAGTTTGTCAGTGTTGTTATTGCCTATTCCCTTCTTAACACAGTCATTTTGACCGGCTCTGCCATTGTTTCAGCTGACGTGTCGAGTGTAAAATCCACGACCGCTGTTGTCCCCACTGGCATCGGTGTTTCACGCTTATGCTCAATTACCATACAGCCGTGAAGATAACACCAAGCCCTTGGTTAAAAGAGAAAGGTCAAATGAATGGCATTTAATTCTTGAAACCTCTGTCTAAATTGAAGCAGTCAACCTTGCAAGCAGAAAACCGAGTTGCAACTGAGAATACGATGAATTTGCCTCCTTTTGGTTTTCACATACCCTTCTCACTTATTGTCATTGTTAGTACACTAAATACAGTCGGATAAATGGCAACACTTAAGCCACTGAACTCGATTAACCATCATACCCTCGGCGTTTCTAATGAGAGACCAGATGGATCACGAAGGCTGTAGTTTGACAAGCGGACACGACGTACAGTTCCTACCCTACTGATGCCTGCTTTCGTTTCCTTCCGCCAAATCATCTGTTTAAGCTAGGCTAAGAGTGTAACGCGTGATATACGATGGGTTGAAGTTCCTGATTTTTTAGGTTCTGGTAGGCAATTCAAATCGGCAGGAATTTCGAAGCTCTCACAAACTACATTTAGGGAACGACCATCCTGATACCAAAAATGCTAAAGAAAGCAATGGTGGCGAACGAGAAAAAGTAACCTTTGAAAAAAAAACAGCGAACACATACGGCGATTAGGTAATGCAACCCCCTTTACGTTACCTCCTGCTCTGTATGGATTCAGTACTTTACCAAGGTCGAGTAGAACAGTGTTCAAACAAAATCATGGTGATGGGGCGCATACCTTGCTCTCAATTCGAGTGCCAGCGTTGAGTTATGTACGCAAACAGCAGTGCTTGTGCTGGACTATGTGACTCTACACTTGACCTTGACTGCTACTAAGTTTCATCCTTATTATCACATCTTTCACGCTACTTATAAGTAACACAATTTCGAGGCCCAATTGTGGCTCTGGTAGAGTGCGGCATGATCTGTTTGAGAACTGTTGTTTGGGCTGTCAACCTCCTGGATCATCCGGAGGATTCCATATGTCACAGTGGGTTGGGCAGATGAATGAGTTTAAGTGTTAAATTTCTGTGCTCCAAACGTAGTTTCGTAGCTCAGCGCTCGTTGCATTTGGACATGCCGTTTCTGTCGTTGGTTCGAATCCAGCCAAAGTCCAGACTTTTCGCAATTGGTTGTTCAAATTTGACACACTGCTTATAAGCAAAACTATGGTCCTATCCATAGTTGGCTAGCTAGCGGTGCCGGATTTTTGCTAGTTGTTCCTGTTCCAGAATTGAAGTGGATCTTATTTGGTTAAACGTCGCGAACTGACAATTTAACCTTGTACAGCTTTCGGTGAACACACCAAGTAGACGATCATATATACCGCTTTTTTTCATTATTGCTGGGTCGTAATTTGGTGGAACATAGGCTGACTAGGTCGTATATTTGACCAACGGTGAGATTCTATAAGTCGACTCCACAAGCAGGTATGCATTTCAACGCCTAAAACCAAATCCGTCCGTTCTGTTTCAGAGAACCGGACGTGCGCAGCTTGACTAAAATAACGGAAACACTAATCACAACCAAGTGGGGGTATCACCTACTGTATTACAAATTTGCGACAGTAACTTTTGTTGTTTATACCAAGTTATTGTAAGGGGCATCATTTTTGCAACCAGTATACATGACATTCTTGTCATTGGACTTATGAATTACTGGTTCACACATGAAACAAACCGCACAACCCGGGTCTGACCCTTTGATGTACCTCATGCACTAACCGTCGTAGGGAAGAGTGTCGTCCTCCCATTGGAACATCATTGTCAGCCGGTCTTTGTGTTGTTCATTCCGTTTTTAGAAAGCATTCATGTTAACCGAAATAGTATGTGTTTACTTTTTTGTCAATCCGAACGTTAGTGAAATGATTAAACTGGGAATTTTATGATAAATATCTCTTGTCGCAAGGCTGAATGTCATGCTTCCAACGGTCAGCTAGTGAACACATCCTGTTGAGTGAGAAATGAAAGTTTCGACCGCATAACTCAAGACGGATTCAGAACGTTATGAAACTTTAGTGAACTAGAGCAGGGTGACAAGTTTCATATTACCTTGATGGTGAGGATATAAAGCGTGAACAAACAGGAAGCAACTTTGAAACAAATGACCAACATTCACGATCGTTAGTTGGAACAAATCTCAATGCAAGATAGGGCACGCGATACTCTTCTCTGTCCGTATACCTGTAATGAGGTGGAATTGGTTATTACTTACGTTAAAATACATTTTTGGACTCATCACATAGACTGTTCAACGGGTTAATTTACTTTGGCAGCATATTCGGAAAGTTACTTTTGTAGCGTGATTTATCGAAGTGGCTACTTAGGGTCGATGGGATTAGTTCCTGTTTTACGCTCCACATATCCACTATCAATAAAATGTTACGTCCATCGTCTCATTATGGGTCCTCGATTCATCGATGCCCCGAACATCCGTCTGTATGAGACATAACTACAGCTTACCACTCCACTCTTCTACGTGATATGATATACGCCTGTAGCGTTTTCAACCTTCGCAGCACTAGGTGCTTGTTCCCATGTGATGAATCAGGCTACCCATGGTCTGAGTGTCATTGGGCCGTTCAGATCTAGACAGGAGTAGTCGCAGTAAACAGGGTCGAGCCGGCCACCGTGCTGTTGGTAATTAACGTCGTTTTCACCTAGCTACGTTACCAAAAATCGGCCACTGAAATATTGGTTCAGTGTTCTCATGGTACCTATGACAAAATGTGATTGACCTTGTGTGTGAGACGTTTTTCGTGATGTATTGTTGATCGACTGTCATTCAACATCAGACGGCGCATGTCGGGATGTTCGCCTGTGTACGATTGAAACAGGTGTCTATGCAAGAGAAAGTTGGCGATGCAAATGCCGACTGCCATCTATGTTCCAGTGGGAGTGTTCTTAGATGGTACTCAACTGTGAAAGACCAGCGACCGAAACAGCGTGTTTAAACGCTGCTGGCGCTCTACCAGCTGAGCTACAAAGCCACACCCGTCTCACTGTTTCATATGAAGTCCACTAAGTGAGCCAGGAGATCGATTGCTGCTGCAAGATTTCTCGAACACTATTTTTGTTCATCCGGACGCCTGCGCGAGATTTGCTGCAAAGGATTGCGAAATTCACTTTTGATTCAGATGATTGTGTGTGATGTGAATGAATGTGACGGAATACATTCCTCGGAAGTAGGCTAGTTGAGAACGCGCCATTCATTTTGGATGATATTTCACTGTCGTTCTGTTTATGTGGCACTAACTTGTTTCAGCGAAACCGTAACGACAGTTCAGCTGTTAGGATCAAAACTACGCTATTAGGAAGCTCGGATCTCCGTTCCCAGGAACTTCCAATCAAAAACACCAAAAATTACAATCGCGGAAGACGAATTTGTTCGTCGTGTTTAAAATTGCTATAGGACGGTTCTGCAGTCATAAGTTACAGACGACTCTGAAGAAAAAATAAGAGGTCATCCACCCCTAGAAGCGCTGTACGTAATCCGATTGGTTAGCTAACGTCTATTTGACATATTTTGGCAAATATCATTGTATCCGAAATCTGCCTTCAGGTTTAAAATCAGTTATCACAGTTTGCCCATCCTAACATAACTGAACGACGTAGTTCTGTGCACACGCCTGGGTACGTAGACTTTGGAGACGTAAGGTGGTTTATCTGGACAAGACCACTTGCCAGACTTGGTTACTGCTTCCTCGGAAGTTTTTATTTGTCATTATGTTAGCATTAGAAAGGGCCATCTGGAGGTCATCAGTAGGTTGTTTCTGATCTTTGGTACTTGCAGGTTCGTGTCAACTGGTCTTCTGCCATATAGAACAGTACAGATGCATATGCCGGCTAGCGTAAGATGCGAGGTGGGCGAGTGATGACTCAGTGTAGACAAATGAAGTCAATCACCAGCGAGGTGACCACTCTAGATCGCGTTCGTCTCCCTGACTTATGACTTCAGCTGAGATGTTGGGTAATCGGGTTCAGTGGTGTGTATATTGTGCTTGTGTATCCGGACTGTCTGTGAAGTAGATGCACCGAATGACACGAGGCGGTGAGAGTCCTAAGGGATGTATCTTATTGACGATGCCATACTTTCTCTTACAACTCCGTTGTTTGCTTACAAGGCCTATTCACTTTGATATTGAGTGTTCAAGTAGTTACTGTTTAAGACCTCGCACTTCATTTTAATTGTCTAGGCAGAAGCTACTTTTTTGTTCATGGTTCTGTAGCAGTTAAACATCAGTGCGAGCCGTCAACATTTTACTGTCTTTGGTGATGATAGTGTTTCGTGGACAGTTATTGTTTCGAACCTAAACAAACACGTTTCCCGTCGGTCTTGCTCAGTCTTTTGTTCGAACTGCCGACCAGAGATTTCTCAAACTTAGATTCTGTGATTTTAACCGGACTAAGCATTCATATGAATTTCTTAGTCAGGGGGCCGTACATACACGTTTCACTCATTTGGCTAGTGCATCAAAAATACAAGGGTTTGAGAAACATCATGTAACTTTAGAACAACACTACCTTTTTGCAAAGAAGCACCCGTTTTCATTATCAGTTGCCCTTCGACGACCATCCTGCGGGTTTCCGCTCTTCCATCTTCACTGTGTCGTTTCCTTTGTGTCAGGTATTCCCAGGCCAGTCACCAGTCCGCCATACGGATTGCCACTAACCGCAACCGGCTCGATCGCTAGTCCACATCTACATAAATTCAATCGTGATGAGTGTGTAGGTTGCATTCAATCTTCTCCACAAGTCTCCATGCGGTCACCCAAAGCTGCCCTGACTACCCCGAGGCGCCGCACTGCTGCGAACCGTCAACGAACTCGTCATTTATCTGGTTGTTGCTCATCCATGCGGACTGTTCCCGTGTCCCCACAAATTTTCGATGAAGAAGCTATGTTTTTGGGACGCGAAGAGTTTCTTAACGAAACGAACACGATGTCCAGTGTAGGTTTCATCAGCCCACCGCGAACGCTTAGCAACCGGTCCGATGATGATGGTTTAGAAGCAGAAGCGGTTTTGGCCTCCTTAAGGTATGCTGTTGGAGCTGCGTTATGTGTGCTTGAAATCGTTATTGTTCGATTGTCATTTTTTATCAGAGTTCTTGCAGTTCCCCGGCTCATCAGGTTGTTGCTTCTCCTTATTCAACATGTTTTTATCAAATTCTTTAGTTGTGTGTCTGGTAGTCCTAACCTGTCACTCGCACCTTCAAACCCAGGCGAGTCAACCGGGTGTGTTCCCTGTTTATATCATTTGCCTCATCAACACAAGTTCTTTGTCTCGTTTCACTTCCATCTAGCTAAAATTGTTTACCACCAGTTTACTATAGCTACTGTCGGCTTTATGTGGATAGCGTTCAGAGACTTTCGTTTTTATTTTCATAGGTCAACAGTAGTTACCAAATTTCCTAACACTTGGAAGTAGTCACAGGTTACTGTGCCATGACATGGTCACAAAATGTCAAGACCTTGTCTATTCCTGCTCGGAATTTTGTCCGTTGTTGTCCGCTCCCCTGCCATGTTACTTCTTATCTTTTCCTTCTAAGCGTCTTTGATCTCTGTGCCCGTATTTGCAGTAAACGACGGAAGCATATCTCTCCGCTCCCATCTTCGGTAGATCCACCAGTACTGCGCTTGGCTTCGCTTTCAAAATCGACAGTCCAGCACAGCCAGGCTGATCTCCGTGACTCTGATATCCTAATTCCAACAGCTTGCCGGTTGCAACCCAAACCATCTGTGTCTCGTAAACGTTCACGGATGACAAAACTCAATGCAAACCCAATAGGCACACCAACAAAACAGAGTAACCGGAATACAGTAGATAACTTTCCGTTTTTAACCAAACCTGCACGTTCGCCGTTTGCTCCACTTCACGTGTTTGTCAATCATTCATCCACAATCGAGGCAGGTCATACATTTATACCTGGGTAAGTCAAGAAAAGTACGATTCCTGTATAATTGTATCGCACAACGTTTAAGGTTTGACCAACCTAAACGCAAACTCTTCGTTATTGTTCTTCATTTTCCCAAAAACAAATGTTGCTAGCATGTCTCCATTTCGGTCTGGCCCAACTGTAAAACGTTTTTCCAAAACTGTGGCAGTAACGTTGATGTTGAATTTATTAATTGAATTGTGAAGGTTGTTAATCGACTGTTTTGTTTTGGAACCTGCCTTAAAAATGGTGGAAGTGTTCTAACTTATGTCGGAGTTCGTGTTCGTACTTCTGGGATCGGCATTTCCATGTTCAACATCGCAAGGGAATCTGGCTTGAACTTAAACGTCTGTTTATTAAATCACAGTTAGGGTGGTTATGCTTTGCAGCTGGTAGAGGTCGTGAATAGCAAACACATTGAGATCTTTGATCATCTGGTCTGACTGCTCGCGTCGGAAGGTGTTACCGAGCTAACATTTGGGATTTTTCTGTACTTTGATCTCACCTGTGTAATGTACTATGTGATCAGTCGGTGACATTAGCGAAGATAAATGAAAGCAGCCGCTTGCAGGGCATCGATGGTCAACCTGGTTCCTCGGTCTGGAAGTCTTATGATTCAGTTGGATTCTGCCTAGTAACTTTACTGGAGACAACGGCGCGAAAACCGACTTTTGGTTGCTGGTTCAGGCGGACCGTTTACCATAGGTTGCATACCACTGGGTTAACGCATACTCACTCGGTTCACCGTTTAGTTTTTCGCACATCGCAAACAAAGGGTGTAGAAGAATTCAGTCAAATCCGATTATAGTCGATCGTGTGTGTGAACTTGCGTAGGAAACCTCGATTTGCTTAACGCTGCGCGCATTCCTGCACGCAGTATGCGCGTCATATTGAAACGTGATTATCCCTTACGTTGTTGAACGCACAGGTGTATCAGGATATGGCAATAATGATTGAGAGGACAGCTTCGTAACTGACCCAAACATCGACACAGTCAACTTCCTCGTTGCGATCGGTGAATTTTCGCTTTTTAAACAAGACACCGCTGTATACGTAAAAATCACTAACGTTTGATATCAGCTTACTTGCCTCGTGATCTTTTATTTCACCGTTCCCACATTTTTCTTTCAATTGTTGTTACCGTGTTCCTGATATTCTTTCCCAAATTTTTTTCACCATGCGATTGACAAAATCGAAGCCTTAACATTCGGCAACATATCTCCTTCTCCATCCCAGTTAATTAACGTTGTTTCGTGTACTTTGTGATATGATTACTTATTGTTAAATCATTCGCATCTACTTCCGGTAATATTACCTGCCATGTTAACGATTTTGAACAGTGATCCCTTTTCACTGTTTGTCCTGGAGCTGTCTTTCGTCTGGGGGCTCTTTTTCCTTGTCTCTATTGTTCATCCTCTTGTTTCTGGTGAAGAATGCGCTGCTCGTTTTTTACTTTCATACATTAAAATTGGTCTATAATGTGTTCCAGAAGAACTTCGCAAATACTATCGCTCACTGATCACTTACATTCAATTGAAAACTGCTCGTCACACTCAGCGATTAGAAAAAGAGCCACGACACCCAATGACGATGATCTTAAACAAACCAGTCGGTCAGGTATCGACAAGCGATTGTGAAACACAGCTTCCAACGAAAGACAAAAAATTTGGACGATACTATTCAGTTCGTATGTTTGGTCTTATTAGTTGAGTTTGTCTGACATCAGTACCCGTGACAGTTTTTAAAGCAGGTGATTTACTCAGTAGTTAGCTGTCTTTGAGGCCACCTGCAGGAACATAGAGGTTGACAAGCAAATGCACATGTATTGCCTTTAGATGTTCGAAATGAAAACCCTGATGGTGGATATCAAACTTTAATAAATCTGTTTAATACAGTAAACTAGTTGATGTTTAAATCGTGTACACTCTTGGGTCATACTAGTGCAGTGAAGATGAGCGATCGTATTATACTACTCATACCGTGGCTATTCAGTAGAAGGTGCAGAGCATATATTTTGACATCGTACAAGCCACAGGAAAAATGCAAGAAGGATCGTCAAAGTGCAACATCGCCCATAATGGTCCCTGCTACTTAATGGAACTGATCACTGACGTCTGTGGCAGCCGAGACTGTCTGAGGCCGAATACCGCGTGCAAATGAATGTCTAACCCATGTATTGCTTTGTCAAATAAACAACCCTTGTGCCATCTGCGTTCTTGGATCACAACACTAGTGTGCTCAGACGAACTAGGAAAGCCAAAGGTGAACAGATCGAGCACATCGGCTCACTGGTAATAGTAAGTGAACGTAGTTTTCAGCGTTTGATATCTCGCGTCTCCGCACGTGCATTGCTCGAGCCTAGTCATTGGCGATCATTATAACTGAGTCCTTAACCCACAGCCATGCAATTAATAGTCAACATCATTACCACATTTTCTACCGCCTGCTTGTTTAAACATTATGTAAAGAACGAGTATCTTGCGAGATCTGTCCATTCGTTTCACTGTCATCATTCGCACAACGCGTAACATATCGGCGCTGTCAATAAATTGAGGCATTCCTACAGTTTCTGTCACTCACTTAATTTTTAGGGTTACCGGCTGCTGCTGTTGACAAACCATACATAGACAGCGCTTATAGATGACTTCGGACAAAAATAAATGAGCATATTCCGAAATAGCTGGCGATTAGTTACTCTATGTCAACCATGCGAATTGATGAACATTCTTACAAAGTCTTCATCGATTACCATTTTTTTCCAGTTTCTTTGTTCTGTTTATATGCCACACGTTATGCAGTTAGCCAGAGAATGGATTGATCTCACAAAATACTTGTTTTTTGTAACTACATTCATCTGTGTCGAATTCCCCATCAGACCTCTTGCCCCAAGCAGTAACATTCTCCTGAAACATCAGCCGTTTGAACCTCTGACAGCCTGTATGTCTCTCGCTTCGTATGGACTTGATTCAATTTGGCTGTGAGGCTTACCAGTCTGATCTTTCGAATGGGCGCTGGCTATGGAGGACGTGTTCGGTTGGTTTCATTTCCTTTCACCTAGGTTACTTACGCTTGGATCAGAAAGCGGTTAATTGTAGTTTGCACTATATGGCTCGAACATAAGATGGTATATTTCCACATCACCTAGACGTACCGTACATAATGCCCAGTGTTGCCATCGACACTCCTGTTGGCGTGCGATAAGCACTACTGTGTAACAACCAGTAGAGTTTGGTTTCCACTCATGTGACTACTTTCATTGACGAGAACAATTTTTCCGTATCCGTTCTCTCTTTTCACGTGTTCATTTTTTTATTTCAGTGAAACTGTAGATTCCACGACCACTGTTAGCAGCCAAAGTGCTTCGGCCGTAGTGGCTCTTCGTCAACGTCTCTTTGGTAACAGTGATTCAAATGAGACCAGTTCAGCAGGGCACGACAGACTTCGTCCAAACGACTGTGTGGGCTCTGAGGAAACACTGGTAACGCGTTTGCCGCTCTCTAGTCCTCATGGCACGACCACCCGTTCATCCAGTTGCTCTCGACGTCCTTGGGATGAATCTACTTCCACTGATGTGAATTTTTCTCCCGGCCTACGGGAACTCCGACGAAGTATGCAAGAGAATGTAGCTCCGAAAACTGAAGCCAAGCCTACTAGACCTCGTGTATCCTGTGTGCCATCGACCGTCGGCACAGCTCCTATCATTCGGCCCAGACGGTCACTGTTTCAATAGGTTTTTTTCTTTTTAATGAGTTGTACTATATGTTACTCTCTTCTATCTGGTGCTGTGATCCATTTGAGTTGCACTATTGTCCGACTTCTTCCGTTTGTTCTTTTTCATTTTTTCCTTTCTGGGTCCCCTTTATCCTGTATGTTATCTCTGCATCCGGCCTAATTCCCGGTGACTCGGCCTATTCCGCGTTTACAATTTAATGTGTCCATTTTCCGTACCTATCCACGGCTTAGATTTGTGTTGCCAAACTGTTCGTTAGAGTTTATTTTCGTGCTATCCAGCTGGTCTGTTCACATCTTGGAAATCTTATCATAGTAGTTTCTTATTATGGACCCCCTACACATCCACTGATTATGTATTTTTATGTTGTTGAAATCTTTTTGCAAAAGAATCTGGGGATTACACCGGTGTCGACTGTCCAATTCACACGGATCAATCACGGTGTTAGCTAAATGAGTTCCTTGATAAACACACTACTCATCACATATTAAATAGCTTATTTTTAATAACTAAAAACGGACCCATAGCGGGCGGCACCCTACCTGACGTTTACATGAACTCCATTTTTAAACAGTGCTGGTGTTCCTTGGTTGTCACACAAAATGCTACATTCGACTACCGAATTCTCCTTTGTACATCAAGTAAGAACCGCTGGATTGCTTGTTGACATTTCAGTACGTCGGCTTAACTTTAGTCCTTAATCGGATATGATGTGTCCAAACCTGAATGCTAGGTTTAATAAGATTTGTGCTGCAGCTTGCTGGTTGTATGAACAAGGATAGACCATTCAAAAGCGTGGAAATTGATCAACACTCCCGTTCATTTCTGCGTTAACCGGATTACTCCTTAGGAATGATATATTATGGTATAAAGAATGTCCCTTTCGTAGTCCAAAGCGAGACTTTACAACGTATTACTTCCGTACGGAAATTTTAGAACAGATAATCCAAGTAGATACTTCGTTTCCAAAGTAGCATAACTCAGCTGGCTTACGGTTTCTTTTATGGAATTAACCTCAAACAGCCCCCTTACATGCACTGTATGTTACACATCGGCTTTTATATGGGTGGTTCATCGATCTGTTTTCTACCTACCGGCCCCCGGGATACTTCGCTTTCTATGAAGCATTCATTGTATTGAACCTGATGTTTCGTGCAGTCTCTACGTGTTCATGGATCTGGACTACACAGTTGACTCCTATTTTGGTATGTTGGTCATGTTTTGCCGACTACACTGTTGCGCGAGACACTATCGGGTGGGGCTAATCCCTTCACTTTCAACTGTATTTGATAAGCTAACAGGTATCACCCAAGTTCAATGGGTTGTGTGTCGTATCAGTCGCTATGCAGAATGGTACGGTACAGTCTTGTGGACACACTGCAGGACTGTTTCTCCATTATTACATCACTGTTGTCCCTTAATTAAAAACAAGCATGTTTAGAAGGTGCACTCAGCCTAGAATCAGTACACTTATGGTTGTTGAAAATGGTGGCAGCTGTGGTCGTTGGTTTGAATTTTCGGCTTGTTAATGGGCGTGGCGTTTAAGTCAAAAACGTTCCATCACCTGTGCAGTTGATGCTGTCGGTGTGGGTTCTCGGCTGTTTAGCTTGTAAAGTGGCTGATGAACAGTACAATCAGTACGGGACGATGAGAGCCTGCATAAACTTGTCAACCAACCTCTGAGATTTTGGCGACGACTTAAATTATCTTACTTCGAATGCCAGATGTTTAAATTTGACAAACGGACCGACATTCTACGATCAGTTGCACTCTTGTTTGGATTCATCTAGTAGAGATAGGTCTGAATGGGAATTGAACTGGCTAATCCTTATGTTACGAGACAATGCTCTTATCCACTAGGCCACAAACAGATTACAGAGGAAGTAATTTCAGGTTGGAAATGCGAGAGATACTTACGTTTTTAGCATGAGCGTCGTTGATTAATTGGATCCCATCTGTATGGACAATAGAAAAACAGGCAATATAATCAGTGCTAATAGCAATTAACTGTGTTGTTTTGATGTTTCTTAAGAGTAAGGAACAGAGGTCAAGATAGCTACATACAGCAGCTCATGCTAAAATCGTCCTAAAAAATATACTCGACGAACAAGGCATATAACACGAAATGGAGTAAGAGGACCGCCGTGCAAGACACCGACTCTGTTCAGTATCAACAGACGTTTCATCGTTGTAGCGTACCAACTGCAAATGTTTTATAATGTAATTCGAATTTGGCATGTGGGATTCAAGTTCTAGACTTAGAGATTCGGCGACAATCAATTATTTACACTAAATGTCACGCGATTGCTGACAGTCTTCGATCTTACGGAGACTTCCCAGCCAGTCCGGTTCGAAAAGAAACACAACTCACGTTATACTCCTATTAGAAGTCGTTAGTAGTTGCTATCACCGATTGAAACGGGATTGAAATTTCACTCATACCATGAGAGAAATATGTTGGCCACTACGCCATTGACTGAAGTGTCATGCAAACACCTTTCTTGAAGTGTCAAGGACTGCCATTTACGCATCAATCGTTTTTGGTTATATCCTCCTTATTCACAAACGTTACCCAGAGAATAGAAGTGTTTGTTTTGATTTACTTTCGTACTTCAGGTCATCAATTTTTTCTGTTTGCCTTCGAACAGAAAATTGACTTCTGACACCGCTTGTGTTTATGAGGCGAACCTGTCCGCAGTAGCTAAGCGTATTCGGCTAATGCCTTATTGAAAACATTCGGTTATGACTTTGTGATGACCGCCGATAAAGACTTGACTTACGTCTTGTGTCGGTTTTTGATTTGAATCAGCTCTCTATCTGTTTACATGTGCTGTTATTGAATGCTCGTCTTGTGGCTGTCAAAGTGTCGGATAACCCACCAGTGGGACGTCGATCACCTTACCGTGCTAAATACGGAACTTAACACAACAGTGTGTGATTTGCCTATCATCTTGTGTGAATATTGGCAAAACGTACATTGTAGCTGTTAAATGACCAAAAATGATATAGCCTGACTTTTTACTGGTAAGACCCATAGGTGATTTGTTAAGCATTCAGAATATTGTGGGAAATTTTGCTGAGTCCGGACCAAAACGAAAGTGACCGTATATCCCTTGTCCATATTTACTCTTTCAGTTGGGCTATGGGACCACGCTGGGAGCGTAGCAATTCCTCATCAAGGGTCCATCATCCAAACTCTCCATTTTGTCTTTACTGTCCGGAGGATGAACGGATTTTTCTCAATCGTGTATGAGAAGTTCTGACCTTGGGCACTGACTACTTAGTAGATACCACGGTCAGGTGACCCATCACGCCGTGTACAACTATCCCTGATACAGGTCTTTTTGTGAAGAACAAATTGCCCAACTGAAAGAACAAATGACAAGGAAAATTTGAAAAGAAGGAGAATTTACTGCACGCTGACTTTCTAATGCAAGTCGTTGCATTATGTTCAACATCAGACTATTGACATGTCTTTTCAGTCAGAGCAGCAAAAGCAGACAAACCCAGGGTCATGGAATCGAAATGTTCCGTACGATGTGTTGGAAAGGGGAAATTTTTTCAACAACAAAAAACCCGACAGGCAAATTAATTGTAGAAAGTCCGGAGTTCCACCTATTGGTTATTTTACAATAACGAAAGAAAAAATACACCATGAAATGTCCGTAGTGTGGCTACTCTCTTCGGTAACAAATGTGAAACATCAGAATATATAGGTTTTCTAGGTCGCAACAACCGTAGGAATGGTCAGTCATTGTATCCTATTGATAAGTTTGTGACAGATTTTATAACAGAGGAAACCCAATTGCAAACATTCTGGATTTTGGCTTAATTCAAACCGGCGACAGAAACTGCCTGTCCAGACGCAGTAAGTGCTCTATCAGTTGAGTTGTGAGACCATGACAGAAGCTCAGGAATGTTATATTCGAACTCGATTATCTGCTCATTCCATTGTGTCACAGAATCCACCAAATGATCCAACAGGTTGACTGTCCAAGCAGCAATTCACCAACGCTGCAGTTGCTGTTTGAAATTGTAGTTAATGTAGCAGGTTTGGTATTTATGTTTTACATTTCAGTAAGATTTATCACATCTAAGGTGAACAAACTGCAACTCGACACCTAATACACAGATGGAGTCTGAAGACGAGTATTAATTAGCGTTCCCTTGAAGAACGTGATCGATTTCGTATTCCGACTTCTCAGTAACGAATTGGGGTCAACGAATTGACCTGTTTCTATGACATGCCTTACAAAGAAATAGGTGTGATCACCATTTAGTCACTCGCATTACTAGTGAATCACTGTTGTTTCCCTACAACAACCGTAATGGGTGTCGTCTACACGTTTACTGCCTATACCCTGGCTCATTTGATAGAAACTCAAACAATAGAATCCTAATGTTGTTGTATGACATGCAGTTTCGTTTTTTTCACCCTGGCAGGGTCGCCAAAAGGTAACATGCAAGCCGTCTGTTTCTCCTGTGATTGTCCGTCACACTTACGGACTAACTCTGGGGCAATGTGGAGACACCGGGGGACAGCGTTCTTCCAAATTAGGGGTTCCAACAAGTCCTGTAGAAGGAAACAACGAGAAAGCAAGCACGTGCCAAAGGCCCAGTAAGCCATGCACACGGCTTACACAAACGAAAACTAAAACGGCGGTGACAATACAGCAGCACGCCCCGTCAGCAATTCAAATCCAAGTCGTGCGCGTCTGCTGGTTTCGGTCGCACATTACACAACCCCCCTCTTCGTTGAGCACCGACCCCGGTGCTCCGAACCCTATACAAGCCGGCTACTGCTCACTTTGGCAGGAAACACCGAGTGCCTGCGGGTACTCCGCCTATTTACTTGTAACCTCAACTTTACACTTATTTTCATTCTGGTCACGGCACTAGTTGTCATGACCGCAAAAGACGCTTGGCCTGAGAATTCGTTTATTGACCAGACTCCCGTACACGCCATGTCAAAAATCAAACCACAAACGCGTATACTCATTAGCACGTCAGACATACATTCACATACATCGAGTGATAGAACGTTGTCATTCGTCTTGGTGCAACTTCTGCTGTAGAGCGTGCGCACTATTCCGACAGTCAATTCTTGTCCGTCGTCTTACTGGCGTTCGGAGCTTGCTGTTTTGTTCCTGAATGTCGCTTGTGGGTAATATACTGTTCGTGAGTAGCATACTACTCACAACGAAACTGCCTGTCATACAACAATGTGAACTTTTTATCCTTCCGGTACCACCACCTAGATTAACTTTTAGAACAAGTTTATAGCAAAGGTGACTCTTTTGATTCTAACAGAGACCTTGAGTTTTCAAACTTGACTCTGGTGATATGGCTACATTAGTCAGCTGGTAAATTGTAGTTTAATCCCTAGCTATTCACTGTTCTTCCTAAGGTACTTTTCTTTGTATCATCTATCAACAACGCTCACGGTGAACAGACCATGCTGGAAGTATACAACAGAAGTGCAATTTTTGAGAAACTAGACTAAGTAATCTGCCTTTGAAACGTACAAACAATTAACTACTCAAGGCCTACGCATGGGAAAAAACAAGAGCCATATAGTTGGCAATTTTTTATTATTTAATGATACGCTACATAACAGACAACATTTCGTATTTTGCCAAGTACAATAATCCCTCTGAATAATGACCATTTCGGTCATGGACAAAAATTCCCTCTTTTGTCTCTTCTGTATGAGTAGCCGGATCCAATTGGTCTCAGCAAGAATCGGCTTCTCTCATCAGATGTGCCGATGCACTAGCTCCGTTGTGTCCTACTCGACGCGAACTTCATCATCGGCTCCTGTCACATTTTGGGATGCAGGCGTGGGTGTATTTTGGGTGTTCAAAGAATGGCTGTTTCATCTCAAGTCCCCTTAAATGAACAGAGAAAATTGATGCTTGTCTAGTAGAGATTAGATGTATCACGGTACTAGGAATTTGCTACCGGTTCGGGAAGAGTTGTTAGCACCTCTACTAAAAGGTGTGCACTTTAGTCTACGCGCCGACAACTTCAGTGCATTGAGGTTATATCAGTTCGGATGAGGTTAAAGATCTGCAGAGAAACAAGAGAGTGGCACGGAATTATGGACT
>LUCH01001282.1:46675-96031 GCA_013368495.1 Paragonimus heterotremus | reverse complement strand
GGTGTCACCGTTTGTTCTTCCCTTGAACAAAGCTGTGTATATTGCTCTTCAACATAAACGATATAATGTAATGGTAGTTTTCTGTTTTGATCTCACAGACACACTTGTCGATGCGTTACGTGGATACCAAAGTGAAGTCGACATCACAATGACATTCCACTCTACCCGGTTGATTCATAAACTATTGTACACACGTTACAACGAGATGATACTTATAATGGTCAGCAAAGCTGACTACTGATGATTCCCGTTACTCTTTACCTACAGTCTCATTTGTCAACGGCACTTATGTTAATGTACTTCCAAATTGTTGCTCTCTGATTTACAGTAGAGTTTGCGTGGTCAGTGTTTCATCAACCGATTCAACATCGTCTGGGAAGTTCTTTTCCACCCAAATGTAATTGTGTAAGATAAATTCACAGCGTCAGACAATTCTGGTATTCTTTGCTGGAGCATAAGTGGTGTCACGTAAGTCTTTTGTCTGCTTTTTACAAAGATAAACTTTTTGTTGCACTTTGAATTATATCTTCAGTTGTCTCTCTCAACCGGATATAAACCTTACTGATGAGTAGTCGGGGATTTGGTTAATTTCAAGTTGAACATCACCTACAATTGATCGCAGCTGTCGCATTCCCATAGACTGTCCAGTCGGCCCCTTTCAAAAAGAAGCACTAGACTCGAGTTTCGCTCTCAGTAGAGCTCGTCAGTAGTGCATATCATTTCCACTGCCGCCGGGACTAGAATCACGGTCACACTGTTCATGAGCAGGCAACCGTGTTTACCACTGCGCCATTGACCTCACATTAGGCACAACCGGATTATCGTATGTGAACGCTCAACCACTTTCGCTTGTGAGTAACAATCAGGTTGCCCGATCGTCTCGAAATGGAGACGCAGTTACTGTCTGTAAACTCCAATCGATAGCGCAGTGGTAAACACGGTTGCCTGCTCATGAAAAACGTGTCCGTGTTTCAAGTCCCGGCTGCAGTGGAGATGAGATTCACTACTGACGAGCTCTAATGAGGGCGAGACTCTAGTCTAGTGCTTCTGCTATTCGAAAGGGGCCGACTGGACAGTCTATGGGGATGCGACAGCTGCAATCAATTGTGGGTGGTGTTCAACTTGGGATATGAATATGATCAATAAAATCTGACTGTGAGAAGAATTTTGACAGGAACTCGAATTTGACGACAATCTGTGAATTACATTCTTGTGAGCAACTTCTTCCGAAGTTAGCATTGCTCAAGAAAAAATTAATGTACATAAAGTCATAACCGCTATGATAGCGAAGGGCAACCCTGTGTACCACTCATATGTCAATAATAACTTTCATTACTCCCCGGAATAATTATTTGAGTAGTGGCGTTTCAAGACCGTACTTTGTTTTCTCAGAGGAGGTTAACTACAGAGTAGATTGCTACATTCTCAAACGTGCAGTAAGCCTTCTCATGATGAATACATAGCTTTGAAGTTAATTAATCCGAGTATGGTTAATGGGATGAGCCACTGACTGCATGTCTAATATGATCTTCGTCACTTGTTTCTATCTTTCTCGAATAACTCACCTACAAGTTACCAAGCCCAATACGAACATTTCTTCATTGTCCACTATCACCGCCGGATGTGGTTTTGAATGTCTGGTCTTCCAGCAGATGGTACTCATGTTTGTGGGTGTTCTAAGTCATGCCATGAAGAAATGTCCTACCCCTGTTCAAACTTGGGGGTGCTGTTCACACCCGATACAGGCGCGTACATGGTGCGAATCAGCAAGTGGTAACCCGAGACGGACTTGGTGAGTTTGCGTGAGCAACAAAGCAAATAACAACCCAACTGTTAATCTGTTCAACTGTTTGGTTTGTTAGTCTCTAACAGTTTGCACACACGCAGTTTGTTGATAATTTGGTCAATCCTGTACAATTTTACTTGGAGTTGGAATCGCCGTCGGCCGTTGCTAAAAATGAGAAAATAAATGACCCCTTCATTCTGTTTACTGTTTAGTGGTGGTGGCGGTGGTTGTGAGGACATCCGTATGGCTTCGGATAATTAATGGGCTCACGCCAGCTCGAACACTAAACGAAGAGGAACCAGTTGTTTCTGTTATTACATAAAGTAACCAACTGTCAGTATGTAACTAATAATACAGACTGTCATTTGGACAGTTAGTTCATCGATTGAATTTTAGTTCCTACTGTTTTCCCATCTGGCGAATCCGAATGGAGTTGTATTGATTTCGTAATACTAATTTGAAAGTGTCGAAAATTATGTGGGACCACTTATAGTCCTATCGAAATACATTTGGATGATTGCCTAGAATGTGTACAATGAAACGTACACATATCCCGATAATATTATAAATATGTGCGAATTGCATCCACCAGAAGCAACGAGTTTATGGTAACCCGCATTCTCAAGTACGTCTTTAGTCGACCCTTAACTGCAGGCGGATCTTTGAGTGGACAACCTATTACTTTGCAGTAAGAACGTTTCTGGTTGTCACTATTTGACTGTGGATCTAAACATAAACAAAACCAGTCAGAATGAACTGTTTATTTGTGGCCTACATGAAGTAACATGTCGGTAGGTTAAATAATGTGTAGTCACTACCCTCTGAAATCCGCCTGTCATATTAACGTTTAGTGTAATAACAACGACGAACTTTGCGATTAAGACTTTGTGAATGACGATATGACAAAATTTTATTCCAATTTGAACATCACTCACAATTGATCGCAGCTGTCGCATTCCCATAGACTATCCGATCGGCCCCTTTCGAAAAGAAGCACTAGACTCGAATTTCGTTCTCATTAAAGCTCGTCAGTAGTGCGAATCCTCGCCATTGCCTTGACTTGAACCACGGACATGCTGTTCATGAAGCAACCGTCTTTTACCACTACGCCATTGACCTCACGTTAGGCACAACCGAATTATCATATGTGAACGCTCAATCACTTTCGCTTGTGAGTGATGATCAAATTGAAATAAACCAAATCCCCGACTACTCATCAGTAATATAAAATTTTATGCTAGACCTACCGTTGATCATTTTGTCGGTGCTAGAGCTTTCATGACTTGTAAACCCCTTACTTTTGTCATTTGCTGACGATGAAAGAATGATGCATTCGGGGGCAGGTTACCAAAAGAATTGCAAACGGAACTTCTAATTCTGCACCTATATACTACACAGAAGTATTCGTATATGAAAAACCATTCTGTCTCAGCTCATGCAACACAAAGTATTTTTCTTAAACAGACAAAAGGAGTATCGTTCACCATAGATGGACTACGATGTAGTCGTTTCAGAAGGTCTTATTCTTTACTCAAATTTTACCTCAATAAACACGAAGATTAATCCGGTACTTGAGTTGTTTAACAAATGGGTTCGAAATTTCCGTTAATGGTTAACCGACGGGTGCGGTTTCATCATGAAATACCGGTTCATGTGTTTGGCACATATCTCGTAAAAGACCGCGCTTTTTGAGGAAGTACTACACAGACCAAAGAAATAGATGACAACATACTCCATTTGCTTTCACTTATAAGCAGATTGCCTAAAGAAAACTAATTTCCAATGTAACTTTGACCGGTAATAGCTAAGTCACACTACGTAAAACTTATTCTCACCTAGATAAAATCATCAGTTTCTAGGTAACTCGTCCAACTACTACATAGAACAAAATGCTTCGCTTTCGAGTATAATTTATTTAATTTCTAAATATGCCCAAAGTGAAACATTTTACTAGAGGCTTTCGCAATAGCCTCAACAACTGGTATTTCCAAGTGTTGGCTGAAAGCAATTAATCAGAAAATATTTAATAGTCTTCCACTAGTTTGGACATTGGAATTTTTCAACAGAATGTAGGTACACTAGATGTTTCACATTCGTCTCTGATAGGCTTTTGTTCGCTCTACACTAATCTTGCTTGCTAACTGTCCGACTGCCTGTTCTTCAGTTTATTTTGAGTTGCTCATCTATTTTTAATTCTTTTCTAGTGTTTTTTTCTAATTAAACACCTTGCATTTGCTGTGTGTTTTAATCGAAGTCATTGATGCTGTGTCTTAATCATCTTACATTTAGTCATGTGTGCATAAGTGTATTTGTATTCCTCCGGGCCACAATGTTTCTGCGATCCTTTGTGTAATCAATGTGCTTAGACAATACAACTATATGGATCACATCGGAATTTTGCTTACGTTGTTAACATTAGTGAACGAAAACATAAAATTGTGTCGTGAATATAATTCCCTACTTACCTCGAGTATTTGTACTGATGGATACTGTATACCAAACAATAAGTCATTCAACCTATCACCCCATCGACTGACGAAAGTGACCGTAATGGCTATCTTGTTGACTGTCATTAGTCCACAAAAATACTATTACTAATCAGTTATTTTTGTGTAATAGACGTTAAGTTTCTTCATGCTATGTCACACAAAAGTACACAGTGAAGTATACACTTCAGCCAACTATAAGTGGGGAGGACAAGAAAAGGAAAAAAAGTAGGTGACAGACCAGTCATAATAGTCTATGTTTAAGATGAACATCGCTCACATTCATTCACAATTTTCACATCCAGCCAGTCTGTTTCGAAAATAGACATTTACTAGAGGCTAGTTGGACAGTTTATGTGAACACGAAGGCCGCGATCAGATGTGATTGATGTTCAGATCAAACCAATCAATCCCACCATTACCTATCAGTTAGTGTATTTTCCAAGATTAAGAATTACTTTGTGATTATCTCTACGCTGTTTTGGTGACAGTAACACATGGTTAGTTAAACAGGAGACTGGATATTTCAGCGCTGAACATTACAATTAAGCAGCAAGTGACAATTCTTAGGAACAGTAATAAACATAGACAATCAACATTGCTTAGCATGTATTGATCAGACACGAAAAGTGCAAATCTCTGGGGCCTGGCTGCACATGTTTAAATGCACTAGAAGAACATACATTCATTCAGAGTGAATGAAACAAATTTATGCTCTTTCCGTTTAGTCTCCGGTATAGACAGTGTTGTCTAAACCTTTGTCAGAAACTTCTCATTTCTCTTATCCCTCACTAAACCGTACGTGTGACCCTCGGTCAGTCGACCAGAATAACATAATTCTATAACTTTTGACAAGATGGCCAACAGAACCACTAAAATATGTCTGATCGTGCACGGTGGCTACACAAGCAAAGCAGCGAGGGGCGCGTATTCATCCAAGTCACCTGGATGATCGATACAGAGATGCATCAACTGAACGATTCTAATAGCCCTATCTATCTTCTCCAGTAATATACGTGATAGGAATATGGTTACGTCACTCAAGTCAGGCAAGACGAACAGTAATCTGAGTGTTACTGGAACTAAGGAATTCTGGCTACTGTAAATTGAAAACTACTCACAAATGACCGCAGAGGCCATATCATTCGTCATCGATGTTCAGTTTGTATTGACCAAAATCCCTTGTTATTCAACAGTGGGCAAACTATAACTGGACAGGTTTATGATTTCTGTGACTGTAATTTGAAAAGTTCTAGTTGTGGAGTGAAGTTGACTGTATCGCCACTCGAGACGATCGGTCAACCTCAGCATTAATCACCAACAAAAGTGGCTGTGTTTGTGTGAGATAGTGCAATCTCGCTTACTGTGAGGTCAGCGGCTGCCTCATGAAAACGTGACCGTAGTTTTATTCGCAATCAGCAGTAAAACCTAGGTCTACTGCTTCTTTTCGAAACGGGTGCGCTGAAAAATGTTATCCGTTAGTGATTAATGATCTAGTATCACCCAGAGAAATCGTCTGAGTAACTGACAACACCACCTTTTCAATACTGGTTATCGTTTGGAACGGATAACCCATCATCTTGATTTCAAACTGGAAGTATGATTTTCTTAAGTGACTCCCTAATTTCCAACTCCCTGTTGTGAACAGAAATCTACACCAGCATAACTAACCGTCTTAATCCCCCCCCCCAAAAAAACCGTCTCTTACACTGGTCAGTGTTCTGTATCATTCAGTCCGTTTCCGTCAACTTTCAGTGTTGTTAGGTAGTTATCTGCAACTGTTTGACCGAATTATCTATAATTTGGACGTAAGTACTTTCCCATGTACCGGCAACTTTACCTCTCCTGTTTTCGGAGTTAAACCGGTGAATCGGAGTTTTTTTATATAAAAAATCAATATCTGATTAAATACAGTTCAACCGAAGATTGTCGGTTGATGAACAGAAAGGATTTGTGTACATAAGTTTGCTCTTCTTGTACATGTGTACAGCCAACTGTTTACTGCCTTAACTGACGTTCTTCATCATGGTAAAATCCAGTGCGACAGAGTTGAAAGACACATCTTCTGACTTAGACAAACTGGACGACTGTGAGTATAGACTGTTTGGAGGGTCCAGAATAAGTGCATGAGCTGATAGATGATCGATGGCTTGGATGTCACATGAGACGCTAGTCGAACATCCGTTCAAGGGTGCATCTGTCTTCGGAAAATTCTTTTTCACTCGTGGTGTGGAATAATCTTGTGGTTCGCCATCATCCAACAAGTGAGCCACACTGAACTGTGGTTTGCGGGATTTTAGCAAAGTTACCGAGTTACTCAAAGGTTGGGACGGGGCGGTAGCGGGAAAGCCTACGGGAGTTGTCCACATGGAAGACTGTGACGCATGGACAAGTTGACTAAACCATAATACAGCCATATCATTAGTGAACCGGCTGGTATTCGATTTTGAGTTTATCCATCGGGAACGGTTGTGTGCAGCAGGATCCAGACAAGGATAAGCAAACTCCGTCCACTTCCACCTATCCAGCCCCAAAGCGGACGAGGTAGGGTCAAAATGATGTAACAAGGATGACGAATGATTCATGTATTGACTTGACAAATGCGAAATTGGACTGGCAACAGTCTCGAGCGCCAGCGGGGGGTTCACTTGGGGTGACGGAGTATCACGGTCGTCGGCTGGGCAGGTGAGACCAAGGGCTTGACGCACCTTGCGTTGGGCGCGACGTCGCCGATAATCGCCAGCCATGAAGTCTCGCAAGTTGGCTGGATGAATGCCCCAGTAATGACCTTTGCCATTGGCTGCTCTACCTATAGATTGGAAACAGACAAATTTAGTTCGGATTTGAAATATCAGTTAGTCATTCTGAAAGAATTAACTGTGGTCGACCGCGATAACTAGTGCCGGCTGTGAAAATGTTTTCGCCTACCAGGCTCCAAAGAAACATGTTTACACGACACACAGGAAGATTATACAGAACGGGGCAGAATCTTTTAAATGGATACCAATTTATGTGTCAAAATATTGAGTTCGAAAGTATTCGATGAGTGTTAGTAACTAACTACCTTACCAAACTGATCCGTTAGGTGACTGTCGTGCTACAAACTGAAGTTCTCAGTCCCTCAGGCTTCTTTTCAATCATCTATCTTGGTGATAAAATTGAAATACTTAATTAAGTAGTCTACTTTTCTGTTCAACTGCCTGGTTGGTTGGTTGGTTGGCTCCAGTAATGCTCTTGGTATAATGAGAATACTCGTGACACATTATCATCATCTTGAAATTCAGTTAGCAACCTTCAGATATGATCCAGTTACCGAAGTGAATAGAAGAACCAATAATCGTCTAATTGTTGCTTACAACTTTAAAAGTTACAATGTAATACCCCTAAATTAATGATTTGTAACCACATGGGAACACGTAAGACAAAGAAAGTGGATGTGATGCTAGATTCAACTCACCAACTTTTATGAAGCAATCATTCAATGACAAATTGTGCCTGATTGAGTTTCTCCAGCCAGGCCCCCGTGTTCGAAAGTATGGATAGTTTAATTGAATCCACTGGTAGATTTCGGACAGAATCATCCGACGATCATCTGTGCTTAATATGGCCTTAGCAATTAGACCTGAAAGTAAACGATGGGTAGAAATGTAAAACATATGACAGTCGACATTTGTATTTTCTGTGAGGTTTTTTATACAGTATCAACATGGCAAGATCATCAGATATCTTCCTCAGATCAGCAACAGTTACAAGTTTATGTTCGATTTGATCGACCAGACTTCTGATCGATGTGTTGTGCTGATTATCGTCAGGTTTCCAGAAAATGAACGAAAAATGTCTAGGCTTTATGGAGAGGGTAGCTACTATTGGTATACCCTTAGGTATGTTCGATAAAAAGACACGTATATGCAACAGGGTAAAATTCCTTAATGATTTCAACTGTTGACAATGAAGAAAATGGTTATAAAATATAATTATACAGCGAGACGATCCCATTCCTTCCTCCTTCATCAGTTACGTAAAATGCGATATAACCACTGTAACAGTAATGCGAAATACACACAATCGCCAGGTAAAACAAACATGTTTACTAAAACTACGATAATCTCACGGACACAAACGGTGGTTTTTGCTTACAGGAATATGCCTAAATTCGGCGTTCAGCAATATTTCTGTAAATTTGGGCAAACGATAATTTCTACTGTGCCTCACTAAAGTGGACGCTCATTAAACGTCCATGTAACTGCTAGGTTCTAACAGACTATTAATAATCGATGAAGCGACTTCGTGTGAATTGCCATCGATTCACGTGGTCGACTAAAGCATGCTACCAGCTGGCCATTTTGGTGTCTGTTCAACTGTGCTTGTTTGCAGGATTCTCTCAGTAAACGCAGTAAACTGCGTGAGACTTCCGAGGAATAATTTGGGATTTGAACGATAAAAAGATTATCACCTATATGGCAATGCGGTTTTCGCATTGTGCACAAACAAGTGATTGAGCACTCAGAAAGAATAATCCATTCGTATGTAATACGATCACTGAAGCAATGTTTAACAAAGTTGTGTCACAAAAGTGTGAATGAATTTCAAACCACCGATCGCGATAAGGATGTGCATTACAGATCTGCCTCAACAAGAACGAAACTCGAGTCTAGCACTTTTTTTCGGAACACACTGGTTAAAAAGTCTACTAGGATGCAAAAGCAGCTACAAAAATCACTGAGGTTGAATCTGAATCTAGCAGAAACTGCAGAAATGTCTCATTTGTTGGAGGTATCGTTTTATCCTGATTTCAGTCAGTTTACTACGACGTATCAGGTCTCTTACCTTGTTTAGTCATCCTATTCAAACATGAGTGTCTACGTTTTTTTACAGATTGCACGTATTCTGGTTAGAAACTTCCTGATTAACGCAAGAATAAACAATTTCGGTAGGCATGTAAGCTCCATTGTATTCACATTCATTGTGCTAACTGGCCCAAGTTTCTCACTCACATATTCATACACCGTAACTACAGTAAGCATTAGTCTCCAGAATACCCTTTTCTCTCTGGTCATTTGTGAACACTCTTTATTAGAAGGAAGCATTGGCTATTAAACACATAGACAACTTCTACTCCACCAGTCGTTAGGAATAACTAGCTATAACCGGTATTCATCGTATAGATGTAAGTGAATCGCATTTTCCAGTCAGAGCTGTTCATTTGACTACCTTCTCTGTTTTATATCCGACTTTAAAAAATCGAAGCGATGTTTGTAAGTAAGTGGTTCATTGTTCAAAATTTACCAGCCGAGCGGGTGCCCAACACTAAACAACAGACTGAATTGTGGAAAGCAGATAGAATGCTTTTTACTAGTCAATCACCCCGAGGTGAAGTTCTTGAGGTGGCAAATGTGGTTCTAAACAAAAGGTTTGCAGGTACATTTTTTGTACACCTAAGTGATGAAGGTGGCTTTGACCAAACAGAGTCTGATCAACATTAGACTTGCATGGAAAAAAGACATACGATCTGTGTCAGCGTCAGAATGGTGGTCCAAACGCTAGGCCAGAGGCACCAACCACTGAGGTTACTGGAACGTACATAAATTATATTATTTGGCCTGAAAACTATCCAGTATATCATCGTTCAAGACAGGGGTTGAGTGAAAGCATTACAAGAAGTCTCTTTCGACCCTACGAACCTCTTCTGAACTTCGTCTGTTAAATAGGTGAATACCTGAAGATTTATAGACCAGCTGCAAGTGGTTGATCAACATCAATCTATGAAAAAAGGGAGCGAAAGTAACTTGACGCACTACACCCTACCATCACCAGTACACATATACTCCAGGTCATTGACTACCCTCCAGTTAAACTGGTAGCAGATAACATCATCTATGCGTGATTGGGTTAAATGCAATCATTTCTTTGTTTCCCAGCTAGCTTTTTATCGACTATGCGCACTTCTGTCATATATACACGAAGGAGGAATAATCTGCATTCTGATCCAATCTACTGATGTCCTTTTGCACGCTGCCGACACCGACATCCACACCAATGACATTTGTATGAACAGGCCGATGTGCTGAAAGTCGTCTCTAGGGGTCATGCATGGTTTCTTCATACTCTAAATTGAGAAAGAATAGCTCGCCTGTTTAACAGTATTTCATGTCCCCTTCCAGTGCCGCCCAGTTGGTCGGCGACACAAATGAAAATTATCTTGAGAGCAAAACAAACTTCCCCTGTAACAAATTTGAACAAAGAATTCAGAAACAGTTTTTTACACAACGAGCACATTTCGTCGGATCTCACCAGGTACATACTACAATCAGTGGGTTTATATATTAAAGTCCAATGAGCATTGCAAAACTAAACAATAAAATCAACAAACGCACGCATACTCACACACCCATACACATCAGCTACCAGGACAGTCTGGTACTGAGGAACAAGTATTTCTGTACGCAGTGGGATGACTTCCATTTGCTGATTGCTACCGCCTCCACGAACCGCTGAACCCTTCGACTTTTTGTTGCGTAATGTATCTTGAGAGTAATAATTTTAACGCCTGCAAGCTAAAAAAAGTATCCTGAATGTTGTTATGAAAGTTTTCTTAACAAATCATCTTTGGCATGAACGAGACGTCACAAAATCCTGAACGACTTCAAAAGTTACTGTTCCTGTTGACCAGCGTACTTAGTCAGATGCAACTTCGTTTCACTCACTAACAATCCGTTGATATGTACTGACAAAGTGAATCTCAGACAAACAGCCTGTGATGAATGAGACTCAAGTTGTCTATTGGTTCATGTCGGTCACAATTTCAAACTAACATGCCGGATCTGGCTCATGTCGATATAGCAGTAAACACGATCGCCAATTAACGTGAAGTTGACGAATTGTTTGCTGGATGAGCCCGTGATAGCAAAGCAAAACTGAAGCTTTCAGTCACACTTAGTACGAGTTGCAAGCATAACTTTATTTTATGGCAATAAGGCCAAATGCAATCACGAATAATTACTTCATTGCATTTTCTATCAAAAATTCTCTGTGGAATTCGACCCGGCTCGTAATCCAACTCCACAACAAAGACTCACTACTTATGAGGTCGTAGGATTATACCACAGGTGACTTGGAGATTAGTTAATCAAAGGTAGATTTAAAATCATGTCTAAAATTACTTCTCACACTGGTTCTTAACCGGCTATTGTTGGTACTCTACCGTTTACATTGTTCACTCTTGTGTTGTCGAACAGTGACATACGTTTCAAGCCGATTTTTACGAACAGGGTAAAATTACAACGAATCACATGGGTTCCGCAGAATGTCAATATAATTTATAAACACTTAACTTTGCGTCGTCGGCGATCCACACTGAAAAGTACAAACTCACTCACACCCATCATTATTATCTGGACAGTCACAAACCGAAAGCTTCCAACTCCGAATAACTGGTAACAGACTATTGCAGTCTGCCTTCAAATTATACAGCTGAGGTCAATGGAGCAATATGGACGATTTATGAGTGATACCACAATGAATCCTGCTCCACAGTGAACAAATCGGTTATCAACTGTCCCACAGAAACAAATACAAAGGTCAATCGCCAGCCCATGTAATGTGATCGTTCAAAGGCGGATTAGTGAGAAAACCATAAGTCTCAAAACGAACTCTTGCTCAGAAAGATTTGTATCACCAGGTCACTGCACTTCAAACATGTTAGTACAAAAACCTCATTAGCTCCAGTAATGAGACCGAACTCAACAGCTTCAGACAATTAGGCTTCTATGTAACTTGTAGTCCTTCGTTATTACAATGTGCCCAGTGTGCAACTCATTGCCCATTCTTGTCGTCATCTCGGAGTCGTCTGAGATGTCCAAATTTCAATCCGTCTACATAACCGGCAGGATCAGCCGTTGCTGCAATTATTCTGACTGCCTCTGTCGGTTTATGTGAGTGGTTACCATTCTTGGAATTCTATCTGTCGTATATTTATCAGGCGTGTCAGCATTCCCATTGCACATTCGCATGATGAGTACCACCGATTTCCCGATCTTCAGTTCTGTTCCATTACGCCTCAGCATGCACAGTTTTTAAAAGTTCCGAACTTTGCATATTTCATTTTCAGAATAACACATAAACAATCGATCTTAGTAAATGATCATTCTCCTCTGTGTATTAACCCTGTGTACCCATAATTTGTTCTTTACGTCATAACTCATACAACCACCGGAACAATGGCTAACAGAGTGTCTCATAGCACGAATGTTCCCGTTTCCGTTGTCCTACAGACTAACGCTATTTTCTGAGTTTAAACATGTCCGAGACTAGCTATGAAGTTTGAGGATAAGCTCTTAGATCGTAATCAAGCATGAGTTTTAGATTAAGATAATACGGATCAACTAAGCATGTGACAGCAGTAAAGTTGTACAAATTATTTAATTTTTGGTCATACACTTCAAGAACTATTCTGTGCCCTTCGGCCTGCCTCATCATTTGAAGTGGGTTTATCAATGTTAGCTAGTGTCACGGGACCTATGGTTTACGCCTGTTCAGCAGAACGTTATGATACATATGAGTGTGACGTAATGTGCGCCATACATATTTCCGCGTTTTACCATGCGTTTTCTGTGATAATTGACAACAGTCTGCTTGTCAGGTTGAAGATGTCCTACATCTTACTCGGTTGTCATTGTGAAGATAATTGCGGCTGTTACGTCATAGGGTTTGCGTGTTGCAGGACTTGCTACCGCCTTTGAAAAGGACAGTAGGGAGGAATGAAGCATTGTCCACGTGACCAATTATGATTGCACACCAGTTCAATTGGCAATTTGGTTTACTTTGCATACTTGAAAGGTGTGATTAGCCGAACTGAGTTTGATTTGGGTTCTTGTTTTGGGCAAGCATCCTCTGACCCATAATAAATATGTGGTAGAAATGGAGTATATTTTGTCAAAAGGGTTCCAACTTTGAAACGAAACCAGTAATTTTTGTGTCACATTGCCGATTCACTTTATTCGGATAGTCTCAGTTAGGTTGCCCAATTTTTCTTGACGTTGACCAAAAATAAACGAATAAATGCTGGATTGCCGTATTTTAAACTCAAACCTTACGCCAGCGTGAAATAGCCTGTTCTACTATGTACAGCAATTCAGCAATAAGACGTGTTGCGCAATGTTGACATTTCCATTTTGTATTGCCAGCCATTTACTAAACAACAAATTGACCGCCAGATCTGAGTCAGATTCAACAATTTAGGCTACCACAAAGCTCACTGCTAGACAGTCTGTACATCTGTATATATGCATATATACGTTTAGTAAAGAACTAACAGGGTAGATCCGATGAGAGTTTAACAACGTATCCAGCACTTGTCTCTCTTTTGAATTAGCAAATATATTCCCAAATCTATTTCAATTGACCAATCTTTGATTTGCTGCGTGCGTATGTAAACCCAAGCTGGCTTAAACAAAACTCACTAAAGCAGATTGCCTTCATTAAAACTAGGTGATACTTTTACCTAGTAAGAACTGTCAAGTTATGTGTCACACGTTAGATTGAAATTGTATGAGACCATTGGAAATTGGTTGGACGTTGTGTTTTGCATTTGTGATGCGAAATTAAATAAGCCGTTTTTGTTAGCCTACTATTACAGTTCGACTGTTGTGTTGTAGGTTTACGTGTGTTATAGTGATTCACTCGATCAATCTGAAATAATTATTATCATGGTTTATAACGAACCAAACGGAATCAGATATCACTACCAATTATCAAAGTTATACCTTGTAGTGACCGGCGATCGTGTGGCTTCTCTAAAGATCCCGGCTGCAACCGTGTTTTCCTGCTTGTCTGTTCTGTACGCATGATTCTATGTACACCTGCAATAGGAGGCCTGATATGAACTCAGTGCCACTTTCTTCAGTCGTGCAACTAATTGCACGCAGTGAATGCTTGCCGCTTTGTTTACGACTTATCTATTATTTCATTATTCAAGGTCGTTTAACCCGAACCTATTCGAACGTTGTTTAACGCACTCGAAGGTTCCACGCACTTTTCGCTTGGCGCGCTTTTGAGCGCTGTCGAGTGGGCTGTAGCCCATCTCGCACTTCTCTTCTTTTTCCTCTTGGTTGCTGCCGTTGGTCCCAGACTAGGCTAGAACTAACTATTTATCATATTTCCAAACACTGCTGGAAATATAAGATTTGTTTCCAAAACCTGCTGTGTTCTCTAGTTCAATGCCTGTTGGGACTACGTTACGATTGCTCTTCAGGAAAGGCGTATTTAATTGTTAGTGGACGAGGGTCTAGCGCATACCCACTTGTCCACTACAACCTGTAAATTGGGATCACTGTGTGCAGTCTGTCTCACAAAACCCGTCTGTGAACAGATAGAACTAGTCCGAGTAACAGGATTAATGGTTGGTACCCCGATACGTGTCCTAGCTTGCTGATATAAAAAGAAGGAGAGGTGATAGTGGCTTATAGTCCATAATGACACTAAAATTTAGGTCGGGCATACAGCTGCTTACTTTACGCTTATACAGCTCGAATTCATTAATAGTCTTCGATTTACAGAAAACCCAAGCATAATATTCAATAACTGTAATTCTCGTCACTTGTAAGGTGCCTAGTCCGGTTTACTTTTCATTATAATTCTGTTTATACTATAATCATATTGCTTTCAAGTTCTGCTCTTCCGCTGGGTTCATATAACTGATGATTATTGAAACTAGTTAGAATGATAAAAGTCAAATACTACTCACACCTATGTGCGGTTTTTTTTTAACCAGATAGTCTTTTAACAAACTCCTTTTGAAAACTGCTATTGGACTCAAATTTCGTTCTATCGTTGGCCGAGTTTATCCTTACCAACACAGGAATTTACATTCAATTTCATGCGACTGTAAAAAGGTCGCGTTGAACAGTGAACTGTTTCCATCACTGTAGGCGTAACCACCATCATTTCGAAATGTTCAATCAAAACCGTTTTTGTTTATTTTTTTCCAGTTGCTTAATCATCTGGAGACTATCTAATTGACTGTTCTGACCAATCAACAAATCTCTACTCAACACTTCTTGGTAAACGTTGAGTTACATGTTTCCGTCAGTTCAGTTTTTACCACTCAGGGCTCCCTGTTGCTCTACCTCGACTGAAATATCTCGATTCCTACATGCTTCGACAAACTTACGTTATCTAGGTCAGGTATGGACGATAAAAAACGGTTGTCGTGGTATGCTGAGAGTTGCGCTGAGACAGCAGTGATTACCTCTACATAATATCAGAAGACAAAGGTTACAACTAAGCCCTGGTTTGCTAACGCTAATGATTACCACTTATAGAATAGCACAAATGTATATATTTCCTTACATGTCCTCTTGCCCCATAGCAGGCACTTGCACATAAATTCATCCGGCCATAAGTGGTTTGCCTCCAGTTTTTGATCGTTCCATTAAAATTACACATTACACAAAAAATGGTTACTCTCAGTCCGTTCAGTTGGTACCGAAAACATGAGTTAACTAGGAGTCATTGATTGTTATGACCACCAAGAGGCGTCTTGTGGAATGAAATAAAATGAATTGTACTTATATCCTAATTAGACTGGCCTACGTGATATTGGCTATTGCATTGTGATTCGCTCGACTCCATACAGAGAGTCTAAACCCCAAAATGTGTCTGAAAAAGCTGCCCTGTCGTTTGTAGAAAGGTTGAGTGTTTTTCGATGCTTAAACTTTTGGGGTTACAAACGAAGATAAAAAGCATTGTCTGAAAATTTACACACACAAATCCGTCAACACTGCTGAGATCCATCCGAAGGGGAACACACTAGACCGAATGTGCTAACCACTGACGTATTGTCCAAGCCGATTCTGACAACAAACGATAATGAGCAACAACTAAGTTATAACTCTAGTCGATCCCTGGGGTATGGTACTGATAACAGTAAAGCTGTGAGTATTTATTGTTTTCAAGAGGAAACTGTATATAATTCTTTCTACGAAAAGGCCGATGGTTATAACGAAAATGACGGAAAGGTTAAGAAAAGATTTTCAAATTCAATGGCTGTCAAATACAAGACGTTGCATGTTATTTCAATCCTGAACAAGAGATGTGTTTTTCAGTTAGAGTGGGGAGTTATTTATCCGCCAAGCAAACTGTTCTTGGACAGCACGACGGTACACCAGTGTATCATTACCGATTAATACAATTATTCTGTATCTGATTTAGGTGTTGTACAACGTACGTGAACGCGTTTAACATCAAATTCGGCTAAATGGAGCAACTCTTGTAAACGTAACAAAAGTGACTGCACTGTAGTCATTTTCGATTAGACCCAATTGTGAAAAGTCAGGGCTTCCGCTGGATTAGAACCAGCGACAGAAACACCAGTGTAATTAAACCAATCAGATATATCATCTGATTAGTCACAATTTATTTGTTATTCCAAATTGTCGCACAGTTATTCGGGATTCGATTACATCCTTTGCACATTTGCAAGATCTCAAAGTAAGCCCCGACTGTATATAAACGTATACTTTGTAGGTGAAACACAAGCTTCACTAAAGACTATATAAAAAAATAACAGTGATCTTTACGACAGTCGCTAACTCATCAAAAAGAGTATCAGATTGGTTAATATTTCTCATTAATTATCATCCGCATCTGTAGTATTAGGAACCGGATTACCTTCTAAATCTCTTCGAAGTCTGTTCTACTTGTTCGTTGCTAAAAGTCTGAGATAAACCTCCTTCTAATAAAACTATCGGTTATTGTTCGTACGGCACCGTTTACATTCAGCGAACAATTTGTAGATGAGTCCATTAGTTTACGCAGTCGGTATGGTCATATTTCTGTATCGAATAGCTTCTCTTTGATCTAATTCGTTGACCATATCTTTTCTACTAACATGAACGTCTGTGACAGATTTGCCCTCAGATTTCATCATGATTTTCGAGACGTTTTCACTAAATGTATATCCCATTGAACACTAGACAGTTCTTTACACACACAGGGTGTCAGATCTCGGTGCATGCCACGTGTTATCTCTACATTAAACATAAGACAATTATTGAATTGAAATTCACCTAATCAGTGATTAATTTCGATTGCCGCATGTTTTTTTAGTACAAAGTAACTTTACAGTTTGCCAAGTGTATCGCTGTTCATGACCTGGCCAAGTAGCCAATGACCTGAAGTACAGAAAGCAAGTTGTTGTTAGGATTGCGGTGGAGACCCAAGGATTGTCAGTACATGATCATGTAAAAGTCATATAGGTTTGTTGATTCTGTGATGACATGAAACTCCTTTTCTCCTAGTTTAGACCGTTTCATCGTAGACACGTAGGCACCCTGATTGCATGCTGGCTGATTGGCACATGCTTCTTTTTCGAACAGTAACTGGCTGAAAAGTTTAACTGAATGCGAATGCTGTGCTCAACTGCAGATGGCGTTTACCTCGAAAGAAACCAAAGGCTAAACGGCCTTTTGTTGAACTGGTGTCTGTGATGAGCTTGACGGTCACACATGATATGAACCGATGAAAATTTAATTTTTGTTGTGGAGATGTAAACATTCGTGTGTGTGTGTGTGTGTGTGTGTGTGTGTAACTGATTGTATTTTGCTCAACAAAGTTAGACGGTTATCTGACTGTACACGTGACTAAATGCGGTATTCATATAATAGAAACAGTAGCATATATATTATGTATACTAAAGATATATTGTAGATATGCTACAGATACTACTATTACTGATGAGTAGTCGGGAATTTTGTTAATTTCAAGTTGAACATCACCCACAGTTGATCGATTGGAGTTAACAGACAGTAACTGTGTCTCCTCTCGAGGAGATCGGGCAACCTGATCATTACTCACAAGCGACAGTGGTTGAGTGTTCACATATGATAATTCGGTCGTGCCTAACGTGAGGTCAATGGCGAGTGGTAAACACGGTTGCCTGCTCATGAACAGCGTGTGCGTGGTTCAATTCGCGGGGGCAGTGGCGATGATATGCACTACTAACGAGGTCTAATGAGAGCGAAACTCGAGTCTAGTGCTTCTACTGTTGAAATGGGCCGACTGGAAAGTCTGTGTGGATGCGACACCTGCGATCAATTGTGAGTGATGTTCAACTTGAGTTACTACTATATTATATTATGGATATACAGATATACCATACTATAGCAGATATATAAATATTTGTGTGGTTATTTATTTTTGAAATACCACAATCAGTAAAACCTGCTACTTTAAAGAGTTGTGTAGCCTATATCAGTGACATTATCGACGTTAAAAAAACATTTAAATTCCAGCCCAGTTGATCTCATGTCCAAGAACCCTAGGATCGAAGCAAATGGAAAAGAATGGTTTTATAAAAGATTTATAGATCTATTACTTGCTAAGGGATTATGAATCACCATCTATTTACAAGCGAATGAAAATAGGTGAGTTCTTTTGTTATGCAATTAGTAACATCATGAAGATACGGTAGATGTTGCCTACAGGGTCACAATGAAAAATAAGGAATATAACTCACAGGCCACCTAAGCTTGTCTCCTTGATTCTTCATTTGATTTAGCCGTTCAAACGGGAGACAACCCTGAAACTCTCAACACTGAATACCATGAATTTCTTGATCACCCCAAAGGCGATTCATTCAAGACCAATATACTTGTAGAAATAATAAAATGATTGCCAGCTTTTGACCGGGTTTTGTCCTGAAATGCTTATTTTTTCTAAAGTGTAGTGGCATAAGACCCAACGGATTTCATTAAATAAAGCGTGTAGAAGAAATGAAGTAAAGTAAACATAAGAACATTATAGGTTAACTAAAGATTAAGAGCAAGATAATGTAAGCAATAATCTTTGTTTCCAACACTAAAACTTGCGCAGTTTCAAGCATTGGTAACATTACGTAAAATGTGTGTAGGACGATATACCGAAATCGAGTGTGACAAGCACACTTCGATTGAGATGACTTCTGTCATGAATCATGGTATATTTCAGAGTAGTAGGTTATGTTGACAAGGGGGTGTAGGTTATGTTGGCATGAGTTAACTGTATTGTTGGCTTGAGCGGGAACATAGCTCGGATAGCCAAATGAAGTGCTCAGGTTACTCTTACTATAACCTACGTTGTGAACGACAGTATCAAGTTGAGCCCACCAGGCTTAGTGAGTACAAGCGTACATTAGCGTATTCGGTCGATGTCTATACCATAAATCATAGACCACCTTTGCTGCAAGCTAGCAGAACTTGGAATGAACCGCAGAAAGCAGCTGAAATATAGTGAACTTTTCCAAAACTATATTCTCGTTTCATTTACTCAACATTCTCTTGATTTTCGTATTAAAGGTTACATTCTGAAAAAGATAATGATCTGTCTTCAACAAGAACCCGACCATGCAGACTATCCCAGTGGTAGATCCTGTTTGAGTTATCACTGGACCTTTCATCGAGATTGAGGCTGAATGGAATCTAAAAAGGTATGAATGAGTGTTCTAGGAACCAGGGTGGTTGAACCGTACTTGCAGCAAACACAACAAAACATCTGAAAATAACGGATATCGCAGTGCGTTCGTTGGAATGGCCAATGATGAACTGTGAATGAATTAACCACGTTCGTAAGCTACTCAGTATGCAATAACTAATTGGCCTAAGTCACAGTGGACAGTCTGTAATCCTAATACTGATCCGAATGTTTGTCATGCATCGATTGACAAATGATCATTACGTTCAACATTTGAACGCATCAGGCACATCATCGTCGCTTGTTATCACCTTACATCAAGTATCAGCCTGTAATCGGAAATGTACGCTAGCGAAACTACGAATCAAAACACTAACGAAGACGAACTTAGAACATGAATGCAAAGTGCAGTACACCAATCCCAAGGGTACAGTTGTTTCAATGAAACTACTATCCGAAGCAATTTACCGCCACAAATGATTTGAAAACTAATGTAATTCGTTTAATTACTGTAAGATGAGCGGAAACTTCGAACATGCGATCCACGTCTACTGAGACGAATAGGCTGATTTCACTCTATAATGTGGAGTATCGGTTTGAAACTGAGCACAGGGCATTACCTGTATTGTACTCATCTCATTTTGGCGTTATAATGAGACATCTCCCGATGAACTTTCAATCAGTGGCCCTTGTTACGTTGTTATTGTTCATCCCTTTTAATTAATGACTATCAAATTGTTCACATCTTAAGCGCAGCCAATGATTCAACTTTGAACACCTCTTTGGTGTACATCAACTCTTTAAAGGACCAATTTGACGCTTAGATCACACAAAGTGATTTAACATGGTTTTTCCATGGTGTGTCATCATCTAGACTTAAATACTCAGGCTGGCCACTCGTATAAACCAACGAAAAGTACTTTCATGAAGGAGATTCACCGATGAACCGCAACACGGTTACAACCCAGTGGTCACTACTCTGTATAGATAGAATGGTTAAACTGGGACAGTTGTCAATATGTTACCAACATTCCCAAACAGTTATCTCAGGATAACTCGCCAAACGCAACATCAGCCGAATTGCTTGGACCCCAAAGGACGCTTTTCGACGTATGACCATTCTGGAAAAGCTTTCCAGAGTCCTTCGTTAGGCTGTCGTGAGATTTTCACACACACACACACACACACACACATTCAGAACAGCGAACTGAGTCTTCAGACAGCTTGACCGTTTGTATAGTTGAGGTGGAATAAAGGTATGCTGTGCCTCTCACTCATTAGTACTCAGCTGCTGTTTGCCTCATGTTGAACTACGATTGAAGCATGCTTAACTGGCTGTGACTATCTATCTCCTCCGTTCATTTTTCCAATACATTGTCATTATTGTTAATCTTAACACCGATTTCCCCATACTCATAACAAATGAAGATTTCTTTTTCCTTCAGCTCGGCACTCAGATTCCCCAGCTCCCTAAACTCTTATGTCTACCATAATATACACAACCTAGTTGTTTGCACTGACTGCATGTCTGATCAACTGTTGCTAACCAGCTGTTAAACAAAGTCCAAATAGTCTCCTGAACAGACCAGATAGATGAGCTGAAACTGTTGTCATGACCATAAGTGATTATATTGATAAGTTGAGTAATATTCAAACAGACCAAAACAAGTTTCATACAATAGCCAACAGAGGTGACGACAGTGATTATGCTGAAAATCATACCATTAAATGTCTTATATAATTAAAGGATGAAGAGTGGATAACCATCGCGACTTGTGAACAGACATGACCGCATGACTATGTACTACCAAAAGCCAACATACTTAGTGCGTCGATTCATTTAGTCTCATATGATAAACTGTCTTATCGTTCAACACCTAAGTGGCTAATGAAACTGCTTTAACATATTTGAGAAGTGATTGCCACGTTGAGTACACGTGACACGTTTGAATTCGTCCAGTGTACGTAGAACGTTCAAATGAAATCAAATAAATCATTATCACTGAATGTAATGTTGTCATTCACTAACATAACGCTGATTTAAGAGAAAAAAACTGTTCATTTTATCTGCGATCATGCGCCATAGACCGGATTCGACGTTGGGACACCAATACTGAGACTGAAAGAGCTAATTCTCCTATGTACTTTCGACAAACAACTTCTGTTTGACGATGTTCTGTATAGACAGACAGAAGATGTAACAATATCATCCCGCTCGGGCCTCCGCTGGCCGAAATATTCGTGGGAAAACCTAAACATATCACGCTTCAGTCTGCCATGAGCCAGCGGACTATTACCAGTAAGCATAATCGACACCTGGAAGATACATTTACTCTAATTACCTTGGATACGTGCATATTACGTGGCAATTCAATCGCGTTCACCGTTCAGTTAAGTTTACGCCTGGAGAAGAAACTGAAAAACATATATCCATCCTAGTTATTCATTTACATCGACGAAAGAAGGTAACACTATTCAACACAAGATACACCGGAAGAATGCCTGGGTAGGTTGTTACCCAAACTCTTACACTGTATACCCTAAATGTTGTCTGACTGACAGACCATATGGGATTTATCCAGCGGATAGGCTAGACAACTAGCTCGAATTCTTAGGGAACGTACTCTATGATAACGACTATCTAGGAGGGTTCACCACCAGACACATTAGCACAACGTCAACTAATCCCGACTCGTGGGACGTAATAAAGAAGCTTGTGTTTGTTCGTGTGCTACCAAAGGATGAGAATGTTGCAGAATGTCCGGCAAACAGGAGGCAATAAGGAGGAGATGCAAGAGCTGTACTCCGTATCCAGTTTACCACAAGTTGTATAGCAAACAGACTAACATCATTTTTTCTCTTCTGTGTGCGCATTTACTCTCCCACCTGTTCTTATGTAGCTGGTTGTATTGGTCGAACGTTAAGATAGCATTCGAAAAGAATCCTTGAACACCATTCACGATGACCGGCCAACGGGGATACTCGACCGGTCAACAGTACTATTTTCGTCCGTCCAATTGAAAGTGAGCACCAGGTGAACACTGATGAAGTCTTTCAAGTGGCGCATCGTGGACCAGTTAACCCACCAAAGGGTATGCGAATGAGAACACTGTGCCGCCGAGTCCATCGGAATCAGGCTACATGACCCGGTATTATGCTACCAAAAGCTTTACACCTGCCATAGCCAAAAATCCACTGAATAAATGACCAGCGTTTACAGTTAAGCCGGTGGACGAGCGTGACTCAATGGACCAATCATGCCATTGCCAACTGAATGGTCAGTGACAGTTTATTTGTAATAAGTCTATAAACTCTGTAAACTCCCCATGTAACTGTATCGACCTAAGGTAGCCTATCAAAAATATATGTTCGCTTATACGTCCTTATTCTCATTAGCGTAATGCGTATACGCGAACTGCAGTTCAGCCGCTCAAAGGCACGTTGGTTCGCGTGTGAAAGTACTTTGTGCGACCGTACTGTCATGTTGTGCTGGCCATAAGAACTTCGGCTAACCAGTCCGTCGTGCAATACGAGCACAATGCAGACGTACGATCATTTCATTTGAGCCTAACAAATTGCAGTGGTTTGTTATGTCATACAAAACAATAACTGCGGCCTAAACTAGCGATAACTGGTTGGACAACGATGACCACATTCTACATAACGTTGAAAATTATCAGAAAAAACTCGAATACAGCGTACTGTATGTATTCAGAGAGCCACTTAACCGTTCAGTGGACAAAAATGTCAAACACCCACAATCCATCATAATTCACTGCCTACCTGTTTATACTCTACTGTAAAAAAACAAAGTGTCTGTTCAAAGGCAAGTTATATTCGTATGCTGGCGTGTCTGTCTTTCAATGACGAAACATTCTGGACTGTGAAAGGATAAAATATCATCATCTGGCCTTACCAAGAAATTACACGGGAACGTTAACAGCAGAAAAGACTGATATTCGCCTGAGAGGTATGAAGCGACTGGTTTGCTTAAACCGTATATTGTGATCAAGCAAAACACATTTTCAACAGGCAAATCTTATACTTATTCATCAAACCGTACTTCCATCAAAATGGCTATCAAGACTATATTAACTTCAGCTTTTGATAACTGCGTATTCCACCGTAAGTTGAGTCCGAATGTGGTTAAAATCAATATAGCTCTATCTGACAGTATTTGAAAGTGGGTCTGATATACCAGGTGCGAATGGTCAATAAACTTGACGTTACTAGTTCTGAAGGACACTTGGAAACAGTTAATAAATATGTTTGAACCCTTTTGAGGGTTCAGAGTTTAAGAGGAATCTGTAAGCTAGTGGCAATAAAATGTATTGACAATGTTTGTTTACTAACCCGTTTCTCTATGTCTAATGCAGAAGCCTGAAATCCGCTGAATCAGAACTGGAACGTTATCAACAAACAGCACTGCTAATACAGTGACGGATTATCTTTGAATTACTGAAACAATGGTTTCAAGGATACTTACAAAACTTTTGGTCTAGGACAGAGGAAGGCTGTCCACATTTGGCCCGTGAGACATTTTCTGGACAGTATGACAAATAAACACGCATAAAAGTGAGTTTTAGTAGATTCATTGTTTACACACAGTCGCGGGTGGCACTAGCAACTGAGATTTAAATTCGACTGGTTTGATCAAACACGAATTACGGGGTCGCGATAGCCGTTGGCTGGCGGATTATCCGGAAAATATATGATGACGTAACAGTCCTGTATCTCACGTGATAATGGAACTACATCACATAGTCAGTATCTGTTTTACCTTTCGGAAATGCATTTATATTGTCAAAGAAACGTTTTAATCCGAGTTTACGGTTTATACTTGGAATTATTCTCATCGAAAACTCTCGTGGCTAATAATTAGCCATCAGAAAATAAACTCGATTCGTACATACAAGTTGGTGCTACAACGTCGGTTCACATTTGTGAAACACCTCCCTTTCCATAAAAGGAAGTAAAATAATGTATTTTAAGATTAGGTCTTCACCCCCTTGAAGCTAATTTGAATATTTGTTGAGATTTTTAAGTTACTACTGGCTCAACGACATTTTGTTTACGGAATCACTACTCATATGGGAAAGTGGTTGAGTGTTCACATATGATAATTAGGTCGCGTCTAATCTGTGATCTATGAAGCAGTGGTCAGCACGGTTTCTTCATGAAAGTGTGGCCGGAATTCTATTCCCAACAGTTGACGAGCTCTATCGAGAGAGAAACTCGAGTCTAGTGCTTCTTTTCTAAGGGGGTCGACTGAAATCATTATGGGGAGGGGATACTTGTGATTAATTATGTGTGTGATGTTTAACTTGAAATTTACGGCGAAAGTTAAAATATTTCACCATCAGACCAGCTGTTTCATATCAGACTGGTAACCTCCGAAGTAAATTTTAAATCAGAAATCCATTTGTCCGTAAGCGTTTTGGAGGTCAGAAATAACTAGAAAGAATTTAAAAAAGAAGCAATCGATAAGCAAGAAAATCATGCTCTAATACAGTTTTCAATTTTTGTGCTACCTAGCTACAGCAACAACAACAGTAAAATAGTTTGAAAAGGTCTACCTCCATTCGTTATCACATATATCTGCTAGGTAGGCAGTTCCAGTATCAGGACTAAAGCAAGAAATAAATTATCCCCAAATTAAACCTAAATTGTTAAATGGTAGTAGCATGTTACCACGATTTGAAAATCTTTACGAAGAAATGACCACCAAAGAAGGTATTAAAACTTCGACGAAATCAACTGGTTATTACACTTACAGTAGCCCTGTTTATTTGTAAAATGTACCCCGACGCTGTTGATGTCTCACGGGACTGGGGGGCGCATGGTAAGATTTTATCGAAAGTTTTGCTCATCAACTAACACGTTCGAGAACTAATGAGATTGAACATATGAACTTCAACTTGAAACAGAATTCTTATCAAAAAAGATCGCATTCTAACTGTCAGTGTAGATGATAACTTCAAACAAGGACAATACTCACAAACATAAGATGCATGATTTCTTAGAAACAACAGAAGTACACGCTGTGCGGTTTATCGTCCGTTATTCGTGATCCATGGGACACTAGCGTAGTAACTCAGTATTTGTTGTAAGCAAACACTGTCTCTGACGATTTTAATCATTCATTCAGTCATTCGGTCGCATAGCCATAGTGATCTCCATTGGCTAGTCAAATTTTAGAAATGGGGAGAATAACGTGATATATGCTCTGAGGGTGTCCATATTCAACTGTTTTTACGTTGTTCGAACAAGAATGAATTAAAAGTTCACGGATAGGCAAACTTCAAAATGTAGAATTATATTCTATTTAGAAACGAGAAAGGCAATTTATTCTAACTTACACTGAGACCAACAACCATACTCAACATCCAAGTAGAACTGACAAACAACCCCCTGGGGAACAGCTCTTGAAAAACTAAGTTTCTTTTCGAAACGACAGTCAGTTTCGCTCTAAACACAGCGATTCTGTTAACACCACAAACTGTACTAACTAATCAGACGATTGAATAAAACACGGTCTAGATATACATTTCAGCCTCTCAAGTGAAGTGGTATCGAGTGTGGATTGAGACCTCCTACAACAGGTGTACAGTTAAAAGACAAACATGCAAAAACGTACTGATTGCTCACGGGATCATTGCAGAAGTACATTTTCTTAAGTCGCCACAAGGTTTTGTTATTATCATGTACTACCTCTGTATGCTGTTCATGTGGAACGTGTTTATTTGTTTAGGTGAATAACTGTTCAATGGACTTGGCCAGAATGAACTAGTGTTGGACTTACCAATGTAACTGAAATTCGGCTTTAATTCCTCACCCGTGAATGGCCGCTGGTCAAGCTGAACGCTTGTATGGCCGTTCATACGAGGACCACGGTAATCCGAAGAGGATAAGGTGCCAACGCGTGATCGTATATTTTCGGAATTCGTGGTGTGCCTTTGGCCTGCGTTTCTATGCGACTCGAAGTCTCTCAGATCTACGGAGGAGCTTAATAGAAAGGCATCCTGTTGATTGTGGTTTTCCGGAGGTGAGCTGTGATGTTGTGAGTAGATTAGGTCTCGAAGTTGAGTCACTGGCTGTGTTCTTGGAGCGAGCGAATCGGCCCAATCGTACGCTGCCATAGCCCGGATACATTTGCGTTCCTTTAACACAGTATCGTGATGTATATGTGTTGTGTCGTATGAGTCTGTTTGGTGGAAATCACCGATCTGATAGGGCAACGATTCTGTGTATGCTGAATACGACATGATGCCAGTACAACTGTTATTTCAACTAGACCGAAAACACGTTACTCGGCTGGTTTGAAGCGCCCGTTTACAAAAGCGATCTTGCTCACTGCCGATTGGTTCGTGTAGAATGCTTGTGTAAATCAGTCACACAACACATATGGTTAGCGTGGTAGAAGGGCGCACGCTAATCCAATTGGTCCATTCGTCTGCCGCCTATCCGTTCTTCGGCTGACACTACAAGGAAGGGGGCTAAGCTAGAGGGACGGACACAAACATTATCCATCTAAATGGACTACAGGGCTCAGTAGGTAGATAATTTTGCCTCAACTTTCTGGAAACCTCAATATTTTCTCACCTGCAATGTAGACTGTGTGTACGTCTATCTTAACGAGAACATTGCACTCAACAGTGCTAAAACTATTTAGCAAACTAACAGCCAGTAGATGGACAACCTGGTCAGTTTTAGAGAATGGACATTGCAGCTGCTACATCAAAGATATAGTCAAACTTCGGCAACAGCGTCAAAATGCAGTTTCGTTCGTGTGGGGCATGTTGGTTAGGTAGCAATGTTGCAGAGGGAATAAGTTATTAAATAAAATCTGATGTGCCTGTTGCATGTTGTAGCTTCAACTTAGATAGGTGTGCCAAACGTGCATAATAGGTTATAAACTCTAATATATAATCCACATATTTGTAAAAGCAAGGTATAACTGTCGTAGCCCAGTCTTATGATGTCAATCCCGTTACACTTGTAGCGTTTTCACTCAAACTTTGATAACCTAATTTTCCCCACGACCGTCAAATCTATCGCGGAACTGTTACAGTCAGTTGTTCGATGACGTACAGCGTTTCATCCCTAGGTCTTCAGCCTGCCACATTAATTTTTGTGTGCTACTAAACTATAGACACCGAAGACATGTGGAAATCCGTGTCATCCGATATTATCAAGGGTCAGGTTTACGAGGTTAACGTACAGATTATTTTGGTGAGTGCAGCTTTTTTGTATCTATTTTTCGTATCAAAGTGTTCCTTTGCTTGCAAAGAGTGTCGTAAATCCACTTCACACGCATATCTGACTTGCTTCATCAGCGGTTCCAGTTCACTCCATTTTTTCAAATTTAGTAGGAAGTGTTCATTTTCTTGGCAGTCAGAAGTCTAAGTAGGAGACTAAATGAACGATACGGAATTGAGACTTTGCTCCCTCGTGGAATCTCCACATCAAAATCTGTGAGATCCCATTCGAACATTCATTTCGCCCACGTATGTATAGTTACTCAAGGGGAATGTTCATCTTTTGCGTGGACCCCATAAGTCCCGCCAAAATTATCTAATCACAGTAGATGGTAGATGACCTGTTGCTACATCTTCAGCAAAGGAAAGATAGCTAACCCATTGAGTTTTAATCGCAAATCGTTGGTGACCATAGTAATACTCACGTGCAGTTTAATCAGCGGCCGCAGTCGGTATCGATCGAAAGGATATGCCAACTGCGTCTCATATGTGGTCTATAAATAAAACAGAGTTTCTACACAGAAAGTATAGCATACTGAATGAGACTAGGTATGTGTGCACTGGTGCCTGTAGCGTGATATAGAAGAACAGATGGGCTCGAACTATGAGGGCGAGGTAGATCAGACGGAACTGTATCAGCAGACTTTTCCCACTCTCTAAAACATCGAGAAGCAATCCAGTCAACTGAGTGTTTATGGGCAAATCCGTTACAATGCAATTAATGAGGTATAGAATCTTTCCGGAACAACGGGTAAGCAGCAGACAGGTTGGAAAAGCACACACGGCCAATGAATTGATGTTGAAAGGCGGATGACTTTGAATACTGGGCATCCTGACCTTAATGCTAACATCAGTTAAACGAAATCTTCTAATCATGTTATCAGTAAAATTAACACAGTAGAATCGAAGTTAGATTTCGTTATATACAGAAATCAGTATTCCTCATGAAAGTGCTCATACTGAACTCCTTCTACAGTCACAATCAATATACTGACATATACGGTTGCGTTAAGAGGCAAACTACAGTTGTGTGACCAAATTGACTGTTCAGCAAGAAAATGGAGTAAGGTATCTGAAGCCAAAAACATCACCTGCTTAGTTGATTACTAAAACATGAGTAAGAATTAGCATATGAGTTGTATCGACGAAAACAGAATTAGAGAACACTGGAGAACACCAGGAACTGTGGTGAATGGTGACAAGGCCTGATTATTAGATTAAGTAAGTTGATCATTATTTGTAAAATATCTGTGAAAAATATCAACCGTGGGGAACTAAATGACATACTCATTGCTGGAATCTAGTTCACCTAACGTTTCAATGGTTTACCAGATCTCACGGTAGTTTTGTAACCACGTAACCTGTAGATGTATACCGAGTGTACAAAGTTTAACTCGCCCATGACAAACTTTCAAGCACACAAAATCAATAAATAATCCATAGTTCCGCAAGCGTTTTCTTTGTTCCCAAGGGTTGTTTCAAAGCAAACGATATAAAACCAGCTAATATGAGTATTACAGCAAAACTGATGATAACCGGTTGATGAATCCCCATGGACAAACGGTTATTCATGAAAAAATAAGCTATAATAGTTACATGGTAGTCCAGGGAAACTGACTAGCAGCCTTAATTCCACACATTCGTAGCTGACACAAAAGGTTCATCCAATAGAGTCATTAAAAGCTTCGAAATGTGTTCCAGTGATCTGTGTGCCATAATAGTAACCGCTACAGTAACTGGTTTTTTATTGATGAAATTGGGCTGTTGCACAGAAATGGCCTGTTGGTCTTACTAAACCATACGTCAGTTACGTAGTAGGCGGCGTTAATTCGAATGTTCTTTACTACCAATGTTAGTGTTGCTCTCATGGAAGATCTTCTCCAAGGAAAATGGGGACCATACAGCTTAAAACTGCCTGAATTGAGATTATTGATTCAAGTCAGAAGGAACCAAATATTGTGTAGAATGTGTGGATTAAAGCAGAATAATTGAAACGAATCTATCGGGGTGTAATGGTTTCAAATTTAACTGATTGTTTTCAAAATGGAAGATGGTTGTTTCAAGTGAACAGCAATAAAAGGCTCGGAAGTATTATTGGCTCTTCGGTATCAAGCCTTCAATCTCTTGTTACATTTTGTTGAGCATATCCGGCGGAATGATTACCAAACTACCGAAATACATACACAATGTACAGAAACCTCGAATGTGTCTAAAAAGTGTTCTGTTGTGACTTCCCGGATCTAAAAGTAAGCTTCCTGTCCTATAACGATCATCACACTAACTGCGAAGATCTTTACGTTAATATAACATAATTGACTCTTTTAATCAGGACCAAAGATCACAAAGCTGTATTCGACTGTTCATTTGTAAGGGATTTTCGATTTAAATTAGCCACACTCCCCTACCGTTTGTTGATGTTGTGAGATCGTTTATGGCTCTGATGAATGTTAACAGTTCATAATTTCTGAAATATTCGCAAGCAATCAGTGGCCTGTTAGATGCGCTAATCGCACTGTTAATTAGTGCAAAAGTTTGAGATGTGTCAATATTAATTCAAATACCACATTAAGTATCGGGACCCGATGCCATAAAAAAATATAGGCGGCAAATCACATCGAATACACAGTCAGGCCTGTTGTCATGTTTCTCATACAGAGATAATTCTAAACACGAATGTGCACGTCACCCAATCATTACGGACATTAATCGATTGATTCAATTGAGTCGTAGGTGATGACTGTACAGTTTTTCTATCGTTTTATTTCCCAGTAATACCTTCTGCTAGCCCGATATCAATAATCTGTCTAAACGCCAGTCCGAAATATACTAGTAGTATAATGTAACGATACTGTGAAATGAAACAACTAGTAAATATATTCTGGTTGATAATGGGATAAACCTGTTTTGTTACACTTGCCGCTTGAGTAGTAAACTGGCTAGATTTAAGATCAACCAGTGTACGACAGTCAGATTTGTTATCGATCGGTTTAAAGTTATTTTGTCGACACCATCTTGAACATGAATGGTTGTTTTCTAACACTTATGTAAATGTCCTCTACAAATATAAAGTACAAGTATCAGTTGTTCAAAGGTTTTGGTTAAACTGTGCATTTTATGTCCATTTACTAAGGGGTTGAACTACTTTCCATCACATACAGGGATCTAACCAACTATAGTAAATTGTCTATTAATCCTGTTATGATTAAAGTGGAAAATGCGTCTGCTGGTCCGTCCAATTTTTTTACACGACCTTAGGTTTACCCAACCAACGCAGATGAAAATGCGTATTAAAATCAATCGGAAAATTCTACAGATGAACGTTGGAAGATGCGCAAAACAGACCCGTGAGTTGGTCCCCTTTCCAAACGACTTGATTGCTAGGACGCTGTATGTTGTAATAGCTTCCGTTATCATATCAGATAATTATGGTGATCGGTCTGCTACATGATTGAGATCTTTGCTTCTAACTGAATCATCCACTCGATTTGTTGCCAAGTAATTTTTCATATATATGCCTTAGTAACTAGCCAGGCGAGTGTTACATATTCAGTCAACGAAACGAGCAGTTTCTCACCCCCATTTTCTTCACACACTTTTGAGATACCCCAGAGACCGAAAGAAACTTCAGATAACTAATTGAGCACGCATGCTTTCCGAAGGACGATCAAAACGGGTTTTTCACACACTAGTCCAATGAGATGGGTTACAACTCTGTGAAGCACGGAAGTCCGTGGTTGTAGTAGGCTTGATCTAGTGATTTTAAGGCTCAAATAAGGAATGACAAAGATTTATTACATCAGATAATTACAAAAATATTAAGGTGACATTCGAACATTGCCCGATTTTGAGCTAAGGGTTTAGAAGTCGGATACCATGGTTGTCAGTGTGTTAGTGTCACTGTTAGATAGACTATGCGCCAATAGAGAATTTATTATGACCAACATGTGATGCAATAGCCTAATACACTCGAACGTGTTAGGCTCAAAGTTGCAACTAACCTGTCGATCGCACAAGCGGAGCAAACGTCAAATGTCAGAACGTACATGAGTCTAACTGAAAACCTTGGTTATATACCCTCTAGATAACAATGCACAGTTTAATCTGACTCGGGAAACGTAATAAAAAACGCTTCCAGTACTGAGGAATACTAATACTGCAGACGTTCGGGTGCAAACATACTAAACACAAGAGAAAAACTGTTGGAAACAACTTATACCAACAGAACAGGAACTACATTGATCCTGCAACCAATCCTGACAACCCAAACGAATATGAGCCTAAAAACTCAGAAAGTCCTGATCATAACCTTTATAACCAAAACACAATATACTGCGCACTTGATGCGCTGCGCAGTTCGAGAAATAGGCTGACCTTGGGGGTTAAAATTTTCATTGGAACGGTTGGATATATTGTTATTAACCTAAGGAATATGATCCACATCTAGCGTAAACATAAATCCCTACACAACACAGAGCAGTGTTGAGTTATCCACATCACCATATAAGCTTTGGTGTTAATTTTAAGTTGAACATTACACACCCACACACAACTGTTGCATTCCCATTACATTTTTCAGTCGATCCACTAGATTCGAGCTTCGTTCCTATTAGGACATATTGTAGTGCATATCCATGTCACTGCCGGGACTAGAACTCCGGTCAAGCTAACATGAGGCAACAATGTTGACCACTGTGCTATTAACCGCATACTAGGCTCGACTGAATTATTATCTGTAAACGCTCAAACTCTTTCGCTTGTGAGTAATATGTGAATGATGCGTAAGACGGTCACAGCATAAAGATCATATCAACGCATAAAGTGGAAGTGAACGGCAACTTGTACTTAACAGGAACTTTAGTATTTTGGGCTTACCGTGGGTGACTTTGCTTGTGAATTTTCGATTTCATAATCGCGGACATTCACGGAAAATTTTATTGAAAACCGCTTAAACTAAAGACCTTTACACTGTCACAACTGATTGATTAGCCTAACTAAGTTGTTTAGTTTTGACCAATACAGAAATTTTTAACACTAAGTTGTTTAACCCTTTATTGACTGATGGGACTTGATCCGCTGCTTCACTGAGTAGGCACATCTGTGAACGTAGAAATCGCCTGACCCGAGATGCTCGGATGACCCTCTTGACCGTAAACAATCGAGTTAAATTGAGTTGATTGTTTTCCTTGTTAGTCCTTCAACGTTGTCCACACCTCACAAACTGTCTGAAGTGAGTGTGTATATGTGTTCGAAGGTGGTCATACAAGCCTTGCCCCAACTCAATGAGCCACTTCAGTTGAAATCCGCTTTGTTTTTTTCTTATTTCAATATCAGTCAGTCTGGTATAATGACGATAGATTGTGGATGAGTGTGTTACGATAGGCTTATTGAATGTCACACCTTAGACAAAGAGTTTGGTAGAGTGGCCAGCTCTCTTACAGCATATGTGCGATGACCATCGATAGTTTTTACAGCAGTTCGCTTGGTCTCGATGACTGAAAAACAAACAACCCACTTGGAGACGATATCTACGTTCCCGAAGCATGCACACAAACACCCCCTCGCGGCCTCCTCTTCGCTGAGGTAAATGTATATGGAGCAGAGGGAAAGAGTAGATCAAAGACTGAAGCACTGAAGGTTGTGTGGATTTGTGTTGGAACCATCAACATACAATAAAACCAAATTAAATGGGGTTTTTTGTCGGTGCTGTTTAGAGGATTTACAGTTGAACTCCGATGAGAGTGCTGGGCCCACTGTTGCTAAAATAGTAGACGAACTTATGATTTAAAATGACCAGAAGTGATGGAAAGCAGGCATTAGGATACTCCTTGATTTGTTTCACGTTTATACACAGTTTCGTTGGGATTTCACAGTCATCTAAAATTCACAACAATTAAACAATGACAATCGACCTGCCAAACTCATGTGGGCTGGGAACTAACTCGGTAACCGTATTGCTATGCTATTTCCAATATTTTTCCATGTAGTTTTACTAATCACCTTTCGTATGAATGCGCCTCATCTTGAGTAGTGCACAATTCGATTGATGCGGTCATGGCTGTTCAGTTCAATTTAGCCAACCTGACTGAGTTGCCGTACAAGTCGAATTTGCCGAATGTGTCCTGAAAATAAACAAACGTATTACTAGAGTTCACTATGTAGGAATTCATCCGTTTCAAACTTGAATAATAACCATGCAATAAAATCAGTTTTATCGACTTTTTCAAAACCAATTCCTCATCTAAAACAATCACGTATGCCCGTTTGGTTTGGAAGGATCGCGAACAATCCCAACGTCTTGTACCCTATTCGAAACTTCACAAATATCGCTTGAATGTGTATCCTGTCAGTAAGTGGGTATTAACCGAGGTATTTCAACTTCATACGGAATAATGACGATCTTTTTTTATTCTGTAAACCTGTCTAAAGAATATGATATGTTGAATCTTTTGTTTGATTAGGGATGATTCGGTTGGTTCAAAATTCTTGGCGCTGTCTATTTTTTTCTCTATGAAAAATGACGGACAGATTATTGTATAGTGTTTGTGGAAATAACAGGAAACACACTGATGACAAACCGTTGTCATCTTTGTATCTAAGATTTCTGTTTCTAGCTATCGGACTGCGTTGCACATACCAGAACCTTTTATGGTTTTTATAGATCTGACTGTAAGAATAATTAATAAATCGTAAAACGCTACTATTGAACTACTTTGCTAATCTTTCAACCGAGAGCTAAAACTCAGATTGAAAGAATGTAACCTTCGTCTCTAGGCAGTAACACAGTACACCTGTTTTAGGCCTGGCAGGTGTACACACATACACACAAACGGATTTTTAATCCATGCCAAGATGTTTAACAAACAGAAGGCGCTTTGACAAACACTTGTAATTTATGCAGCATACATAGAAGATTTCGACTGTAACTTCTATATACATTGATTACCAATGATAGTTACATATTTATCAAGTGTATGCCTTTCAACTGACCGACTGTGTCAACTCGTCTACAGGTCATACTAAAATCAAATCGTTTTGAGAAGCTACTTAAGTTTATTCCGCCAAATGTATACTCGAGGCTAAGTAGTAATTGTCAAGCCTGCTGCAAACGATTTGTCTTCTAACTTCCTTTCCGTTTCGTCGTACTAGTAATCGGTATATTCGGAGATGCCACTTAGACTGTACAACTCTGAAACAAGCAAGTGAACTTTCCCAAAGTATGCATACTCTTCTAGCATCAAGAATGAAGACGCACAAACTCGGTCAGATATACACATGAGAAGTTTCTACTACAACGGGGACGGCACTGAACGCTCTGACACCATTTTGCAAGGATCCACCGCTTTCACAGCATACCCTAGTGGTTAGAACAGACCACAATTTCAGGACATCGACAGTCAGAGAAAACATATCCTTTTCTTCAAGAAAATTCCGAGAGTAAACCACTGTTAGCAAAAAGCCAAACGTATCTAATCCGATGAACATTTCGGTAGCCTTCGCTTAATGTGCCTGATTAGAAATGGACAGTTCTTTCTGACGTTCACAGGCTAGTCATAAAACGTCCTGTTCAGGTAGTCGTAAGTGGGTTCATTTAGTTTCGAATGTTTTCATTCCTTCTGGCACGTAGATTCAATAAACCCTAATCTTCCTGTTTGTGTGCAATTACATTCAGAATTTGAGTTTTGTTTGGTTCTGTGATATGGAGTAACAAACGTGAAGACTGTTCAAGCGCATTGGAACAAAATCTGCTCAAGTCCTCTTGGAGTAGTAGATACGGTCCGATGCATTCAAACACTTCACAATGTTTTCCAGCTTATTATGCTGTGGATTTACCATACAATCAAGATGAGGGGCGGCTCTCACTAGTCGATTGGGAGAAGGTTCATTTGTAGCTAGTCATATTTTCAACGGGACCATCAAAACATCATTTTTGGGCTTAAGGTGATTTGTTGCGGTTGTATTCTTTTCAAGTCTATTTGAGTATTGTTTGTATCACTTATTATGTAATTCGAGTGACCAAACGAATTTCGGTTTAATTTTGCGACCGGAATTACGGTAGTGTTTGACAGTGACGATTAATCGGCATAAAGTGGTTGAGGAATCCAAGCAAGTGGTGTATTAGGAAGACAGACAATGCAATGAAGCGATCTACTGAACACTTTACGAGACTATGGTAGATCGTTGGACGTTATGGAATGACTTTAAACTAATGAACATCCAGAACAAACTTCTTTAGTTCTACAATTTCTTGTAATCAAATTTACTTTGTTCACGTAAGCGCCTTCATTTCCAGGACCCACCAATTCCCCTTTTTGTTCGGCCTACACAATATTTCTACTCATAGTTCTGAATATCATAATTGACAATGCAACCTCTCTATTTATCTACTGTTTTCCTTTCCGATCGCTTTAAATTGAGCAAGCTGCCTATCTGATGGTTTTGTGATTTCTGCTCATCATTCATACAAAACCAAAAACTGTCCTATTCGAATCCAAGCGAAAATGTTCAAGATGAAAATATCTTCTGGTTTTATGGAGACGAGCAGTTAATGGTTCCATAATGTGACTATTCGTCACGTCGAACTGTGGACTTTTACTGATTATAATGAATACGGAAAATGCTGTTGCAGTTTCTACACTGGACTTTGTTGAAGCTCCTGGGAATAGGCAAGATATTTTTCTATTTGATTTGCGACCAAAACAGTTCACTTTTTACTGTTGGATTTAGAACTGGTAAACTTGCGGGCAAAATCAACATGAGAATTGCACATTATTCCGACTACGCTGGTAGCACAAACTCGGGATTATTGCGGCGTAAGTACCGGTATTATATCGTCCCGTTTGTCCAAAGCCATAGATGATAATTCAGCGCCCTACAATACTTTGTCGGATGACAAGCTTATTCAGTATTATTGGTTGAGTACTCTTACTCGCCTCGATTGTGCCCAATCCACTCGCGGAACCCACATCACTTTGAAAACCGGGATTCACCAGCTATTACGTATACGACTGGTTCAGTGGTATCCTTATTCAAGACCTTTTAATTTGATGATTAAAGATGAAGCTTACTTAGTCCCCATCACCTGTCTATATAGGTGATTACGTCGCACACATAGCAGCTTAGCTCATTTCCCTATCGGTACCCTACTATCAGTAGTCTTTTCGCGCACACAAAGCCAAGCCTTCATGTACGATAATTTTGCGACTCCAACGAGCAGGCCAGAATACCTTGTAACATGCGAGCCGGCTGTTTACACGCTGGTTGTCCGCTACACTTACTAACCAACTGTGAGGAAACGTGGAGACACCGGGGGACAAGGAGTCCAACAACAGTCCTGAAAAAGGGAACAACAGGAAACAGGCATGAGCCAAAGGCCCAGTGAGCCATGCGCACGACTTACACAAACGATAAATAAGACGGCGCCGACAACAACGCAGCAAGCTCCGTCACCAATTCAAATTCAACTCATGCGCGCCTGCTGGTTTCGGTCGCACATTACAAACTGACTGGTTGATTTCTGTTATGTGGATAGTGTAAGATATGTTTGGTTTTTCAGTGATACTGAGGGAAAGCATATACTGATTCATAAGATCAATGCTTATTGAAGCTATTGACGTACTAGAACAGCGAGTTGGGCGTGCGGAAAACATCTATGTCCAGGTTTTAAACGGTGATTATTTGTCGTTTGTGTCCCTGATGTAACTTCGAAATTTTGAGTTGGAAAATGTTTCGTTCCCGAGCTTGCTTAAGACGTCTTAATATTTTTATATAACTTCAGAGCAGCTGCATAGGGAAGTGGGATCATTGTAGGTTAAATAGTTTATACAAAGAGAAAGTTACGTCGGGGTCCACAGAAACTGACTTACCTGTAACATATGACAGAAAACAGTAAGGATGATGTCCACTACAGAGTTTGGCTCCATAAGAGTCGGAGAATGACTTTCACTTTGCGGTTAGGCAGGATGTCAGTTCTGAGTTTATTGTTTTCAACAGTGTGTGAGACTAGACACCATGTGCAACCCGGTATCGCTTAATGATGACTTTTCTGTCCCACCTGTTAATGTTCGACCCTTCCGATCTACTTGTCTACTGTAGGCGCACGGAGTGGTATCAAATTAGACATGAAGATTAAGTCAATAACATTGACATGAATAACAGAGTGGCGGAAGAGAAGTTGAAACCACGAGGAAAACTGTGAACAGAGTACTATCTCCACCTATATTATTTCTCACTGAACAGAATATCAGTCGAGATATGTGACGAGACTTTTGACACTTGATTCTCCAAAATGTTCGTCGGATTTAACACAGACAGATGTGAAATATCTCCCGTCTGGTGTAGGTTCTGATTATTTTTTCATATGTGCGAGTCGTCTAATCGGTGCTGTTACTGTTCACTTTGTAGAAGTGAAAATCTAAAACACAGTGTTTGAACAACATGGTGTTATTAGTTACTAGTGTTACATTCAACGTACACGGTGAAATTCGGCGACAGCCAGATGGTACTAGTCCGAATATTTCTTCGTAATATCTATGGTTTGTCGTATTTGAGGTTGTAATTAGAAAAGGCGCTTAAGATAGTTGATCTCATTGTTGATGTATTATATTATTTCTTCAGAAGTCAATGGATTAGGTTTATCATTATGTATTTTCAGTAACACGCAAACCTCTGAACACAGACGTCTGGCACAATTAAAACACATAGAGATCACCAAAAGTCGCGCAAAGTAAGTGTATATTTATTGGTGTGTTTTTGGAGAGAGAGTGTATAGGTCATATAATTTTACAAAACTAGCCACGAAACTTCGCTTGCTGTTTTGCTTCAATAAAATTCGTCATACACTTGTCTCGCTTTGTGGAGATCGTTCAATTCCCGACCAACGTGATACTACTGAAACAGACGTGAAATGTTGATAACATGCAGTACCGCCATAGGCTAAAATACGGAAGTAATTCGATTCTTTTTATCAGTAAAATTTTATTCCAGTCCTATGAAGAAGTCTGAGAATTCTGTGAAACTTTCATCAGTTAGATTAATGACTGTTCCAACAACGCACAAAAGATTGATATTGTTCCACAAAACTGAATACTGGTGGTAACGTCTGGAGTTGTTGCAACACTCGATCAAAGAGAATAAGCTGTATAACTCTGCTCTTATCCAGTTTTCTTCTGACCAACTTTGTCTATTTTGGCAAAATCTTATACAAGTAAATACCTCTTCATTCATCTTTTTCTAAAATAAACTTTGAAATTTGAAGCACCTGGCTATCTCCTCACCATTTTCACAGTGTTGCGAAAGTGCTACTCGGGGTGAGTCAGCTTCTAATATAGGGCGAAGCTATAGAACTCAACAGGAAGAAGAATTTGCCGACTATGCATGATCATTTTTAGGTCCATACGGCTAACTGAGATTTCTAACTGTAGTTATCTCATCATACTCCACAGCTGACGTCGTCAAGCCTATGATGGTATTTGATGTGTTGGAAACAGTCTATTCCATCCTGCTGTTGACAAACTTCTTCGCCCTCTCCTTACTAGCCACAGAATTATCGTTTGCTTTATGGCCAGCACAAGCTTAACCTTTAACATGCAATCTCTGGTTCACGGAAGAGTTCAAAAGGTGTAACCCTCTTCAGTAACGAATATGACTTTGTCGTCGCATGAATACAGACGATGTGACATAGTACCAGTTAAACATCATCCCATCATCGGCGCCAGCCACTTCAACACAAACGGAACGAACCCGGACATTAGTTCGCGTCTCTCATTGTCCAAACCGGCTAAATCCTTCGATGAGGCCACCAAAAAGAACCTGAGCAGTCAACGCCTTAGACCTCCTTGGGTAATTGTAGTCTGTTAACGAGAGGCGACAGACTGTAGACGTTCCTGTTTAAGATAAACACCATCGGCATCAAAACAAGAAGACTCATATTTGAGTTATCCCTCTTCGATATGTGGTGCCCTCTGTCAAATTTTTTGAGTACATCAAAACTTACCCCAGGAAACACTGATAAATATAGGACTGGACCGTTGAGTAAACTTTTATACTGTTCTTTATTCTAATTTTCGCTAGTAGCTGAAGCTTTACCGTCAAATAAAAATGGTTCTATAAAACCAATAAAATCGGCTGCGGAGACATTTCTGTAATAGTGTGTGTGTTGACTGATACACGTTGCCGGATAGGCACATAGTCGAATACAAATTTTGTAGCCGGAAAAATCGTTTTGAGTAGAGTAAACATGCCAGATTTCTATTAAATTCAGTTGTTGAATCTGGACTTCAATTTTCATCAACCACTAACCTAAAGTTTATTTGAATTTTACTATAATCGAACTTGTTAGAAAAGGCGTTCACTATAAGCTGACTAAGTTAGTCAGTGGTTCCATAAAACAGAGTACATTTTTTCGAATGTTGTTATAGAATTTACTCTCTCTATACTTTGAATGTGATGGAGAAGTATTCCCATAATTTTAATGTGAATTAAACTTCCTGCATACATACGTTTCATTAAATCTAAGGTTTGGGAAATTAAACCATATTCATATATTCGTCCTTCGATGTGTGGTTTTTGTCTTGCGCATACAGCGTGGAACCTACGGTAGAATCATAAATCAGATAGCTGGCAATCGGGTTCAGGAGGATATGTCAGTTCGAATGCTCGAACCAGGCATTGAGGATGATAACTGATCTTCTGCCACAGGTGTTTTGTCAACCTCACAACCGACTGACGTAAAATGCAATGTAGGCAAGTGAAAACATGATAACGAGAAATGGAAGAGGGTGACGGTACACTGGCAGCCGTAGACGGTGCTGATTTTCTTGTGTAGGAGGTTACATGACCCCGAAGGTCTACCGTTGGAAACATTTGGAGAAGATGGAAACTCATCAGGCTTGGTGACGTGAACTTTACATTTCTTTGACTAGGATACCCATGAACGGGAATGCAGACCTTGAAAAGATGCTGCTCTAACATTCGATACAAATTGGTTGTTTGTATAGAAGCTGAGGACACCCTGTGCTGCTTGTTTGATTGTTTACGTTAAGATTTCATGTGTTAGGTCTCCACGTTATTTGTATATGATCTATGTTACTATTATGGCTGCATGATTGTTACGCAACAGCGTCGACAATTATTTCCCCGTATTTTATGCTGATGATAAGCCCGAATTTCTGGTCAGGGATGTGGCTTGCATAAAGTGAAGACCACGCACAGTTTACTACAAGCTCCGACTATAATTTTGCCCCCGCTGCTGTTGTTGTTGCTGCTGCTGTTGGTGGTGGTGAGGTTGATGTCATAAATGCATCCATTCATTAACGGCAGCATATATTCAGAACGGGTGTGTCAAATACTCCCTAAATATTTAGCAGTAAGCAGTCAGGAAAGATAAACCTTGAATGATATTTCGTTCACATGACCGGTCACCCCTCCCACCGGAGTACACACAGTTGGGTAACCCTGACCAACCGTTTTCCCGAAAGTCTTATTTTACTAGTGGTATATTAAGTTATGCTTTTAGTGCGACATCAGTAAATGTAAGATGGGTCTGCGGCTAAAGAACAGTTACGCACACGTGTGTAAATACAAGTATCAAACAATTCGATCTCTTAACGTGTATGTTCACGTGACCCTCCTTCAAATTCCGTTCTTCGAATAAGTCGACAGGGTTGCTTCTTGTTCTCAGTGGGATAGATGATTGATCAAAGCGACCTGATGATTATAGACCTTCAGTTTGTTCTCCTCCAACCACCCGCGGCGTGGCATGCTACAGATGAATTTGGTTATCCAGCAGAGAAACATTTCTGACCTGCACTTAACTATCAGAAAGGGGTCATAACGATCCTGTAATCTATCCAGAACATCAATGAACCGACATGACGGAAACCACTTTCAAAGCTGCAGTCTTAAGAGAACGGCAAGTTTTACCATGACCGCCAAGTCCTGATTATCGATCAGAGTTAGCAAGAATCGAGCAGATTGCTAATTATCCACGATCAACGTGTGCTCACTCAGCCATACTCAATACGAGATGATTGGGGTTGTATCCTCTACTGTAATCTCGTGACTATCGGCGCCACTGTTCAAATCGTAAACTAAAGCACTAATGATGAGCTCTAGTAAGAACGGCTCTTGATTATATCGTGACCACTTGAAAGAGGACTGGCTGAAAGTCCACCTTATTGCGATGTGGTATTCAACTAGTGGTAACTGAGATTCCTCACTACCGAATAGTAATCAGTCAACTGTGGATATCGTGCACTATATGTGATTAGATCTCCTGTCAATTAAACACACGATCAACAAATCTCCGTAAACTTATCTCAGGGGGAGGCTCAAGACCTATCCATCACCCAAGGACGGATCAGTCAAACTGAACTCGCCGGAAATTCCCAGTTCTTTCAGCCCCCAAAAATGAGAATTTCTCTCTTTCCCTCACTTGTTGAGACAATACATCGACTGCACGTCTGTGTGTGTTTACTCACTTATGTATGTATGTGGATGAATCGTTTGCATAATTCCGGCTTCACTGTTCCAGCTTGTTCCCGCCCCATTCAGACTGACAGGCGTGTTACACGAAATTTGTCAACAGTTTTTCTAGGGCCAAACATCGTGTTTTAGTGCATGCCATCGACTGAATTTTACTCGTGTGTCATTCTGTATGCATGCACACATTCAAAAGCGTGCAATCTGTAGTTGTACACATGGGTCAACCAGACACATTCGTTTCAGGTGACAGACGGACGTAGGGAATGACTTAAGGTAGGGGCGCTGTGAGCATGAACAGTGAGCCGCCACAGGAAATGAAACGGGCGCCGAATGCTCGTTCGGGTCAGAATGGAGTTTGCTGTATTGCTCTGTCTGTCTCTCCCTATCCCTCTGTCATGTGCACACAATGAGAAACATCAGGTTGCAATAGGCAGCCACCATGACCGCATGTTGAGGGAAGCTGCACGCACTTCTACAGTTATTATTTCCATTTGGACAACAGACAGAACTCGTATTATAATTACGGTCAGTGGCTAGTGATATAGTATGACAGCAACAAGCTGTTTTCATTAAAAGATAAGCTAGCCAATCACAGATGTCGAATATCCATGACAGTGTTTTGTCATAATCCCGTTACAATGGGTTTCTGTACACTGGCATAGAAACCGCTGACATTCATATCTGATATGCATCTGGACCGACGCTGAAATGTTTTGTTATAGTCGTAGTTTCTGTGGTCAGGTAACTACAGTCAGCGGGCTCTTTCGTTGCGGTGAGCCAATGCCGTATTTACTACTTCAGGTGATTAAGAGATTACACAAATCGTCGACTTTGATTCACATATTCGCTAACTTTTACCAGAGAAACTGAAAATCAAGCCCACAGAAACTGACTTTGTATTCCAGGACGAACTGCGGTGTTCTCTTACATAGTTCCATAAAAGTGGAACAACATTCGGCAACCTCAAATATCTTTTTATAGGAAACACCTTAAAAAGTTCACGTCAAATGCTAGCAGATAACTTTTTAACTCTATAAATGGTGAATGTTAGGAGCTAACGAAAAAGTGGCCCACGGTTTTAACAAGACTAAAGCTCAAATCATGTGTTACGTTATAGTAAATGGGACAACTCCATAGCAATTTGTGACGTTTTCAAAACAGGCTACTAGGGAGTAGAGTATATCCAATGCAGTCCTAGAGAAAACTTGTATTCCTCAAACGCCAGAATGGGCAGAAAGACTGGAGAGTAAATGAACAAATGATGTTCAGATCACATGTATTCCCTGTCGTAAACGAGGCTTTTCTGGCCACGTTTAGCCGGTACCCACTGTTTCTAGCCAATGATATTTGTATGCGTGACTATCATTTTTGTCCATTTCTCATCAGAATTGGCCATATAGTACATTGTTTTAGAACAACAGCTCAAGTAAGTCTCAGTCGGTTTCTATCCGTCGATAAGTGACGGATGAGTGTATGACGAAACTAAGTTGCCAATGAAGTTGTGTATAACTTAAGCCAACACGTCCTACTCTGATCTCATATTGAACAAGCCTGTCTTATACTATACACCGAGGATACTAGTGGATTGAACGATAAACTAGTATGAGTGGTCAATGTTTATCCATCTGGGTTGTAGTCACTAGTTAACGAATGGCTAAACCCGATACAAAATGGTCTAGGATAGATGATCACCCATTAGTGTACGATGAGTACTAGCAAACGTGAATGCATTTCTTGATACCACATGTAAACTAACAGATTTACGGTGTTTTGTAAGACAGAGAAAACATAAGCTGCTCATATGTATGTATCTTTGTGTTGACTGTGTAGACATTCAATAAATGTAAACAAAAAGGTCCATAAAAGTGTGTTGTGAATAGCAAGGCAACATCACAGCCAAACATAATAAAGTTGCATATGAATATAGCTGACAAACACACAGAAAGATGAGAAGGCATCATGACAAACCTATCGGTGAGTGGTAACCAATAGAAGTGTGGCGCCGGTTGAACCTTACATATGTGCCGATCAATCGGACATTTAAAAATTACAACAGTCATGAATGAGGCGTTAAGATATAAACTGTTTGGCAAAAAGGTAACATAATGCCGCTGTTTCTCACATTGTTTTTGTCATTTACCAAACAAGCGAAATGAACTGGAGGTAAATGCTCATAGACACTCGCTCCCAAATCGAGATCGTACAGTCAGTTTCACTTGAAACAAATAAAGAATACGAACCAACAAACATTGTTTTAAGAGTCCATGCTCATTCATTCACTAGATCGTCCAACCGTTGTTAGGCCAGTTGAAACAAAGGTGAAACTTCTTACAGTTGAGGGTCGTCAGCGTGACTGTGTATCTCGTGGTAACCGGAATATTTCAAATCTCGAACGTTCTGGTCATAACCACTTTCACGTTACGATGGGGGTGACACTGTCCACTATCCGATCGGATGTTATCACAAGTAGACCCTATTTACAATTCGTTACTAAGTAATCAAAAACATTTGGGGGAAAAATGAAAGCAAAGTGAAACAATGATTGTATTAATCAGTTTCGTTTGTACAGAGAAAGCCACTAACACAAGTTAGTACGTAAGAACGATTGCGTGGTGTAAAATGGAAACTTACAGAGCTTGATCATATCCGGATAGTAATACTGAGAGTATACATAATATCTCGGAACATAGGTGACCGTTGTACATAAAACCTGACAAGGTAAGACAGAACGTTTTCATCGATCAGCAATGAATAATTACGGCTTATGCGTTTGCAGTATGATAGTGTAATTATGACTGACTGCGGAGGAGAAAGTAGTGATAGAGTCCGTAATTGTTAGGATGCCCTTTTATTAGAGTTTATTATTACAATTACAACAAACATGTATCCACATGTTCAGTCTGATGACAAGTGAGTTAAGGAAAAAACCTTCAAAACAGGTCATTTCTCAGGAATTGAACGGACTACGTTGGCTCCAGGACAACCTTAGTTTAATTGCACATTGATCCCAGGGTGACTAACTACACAATACAATTTCGTTCATAAGCAACCTGACTTCTGGCGTGCTAACATATGACCCATCTGAAACGGAAGGTCGTAATGTAAAATTTTACAATAGTAGTTTGTTGCATGTTTCGAATCAAACTAACAGACTTCAGTTGGTCATTGAGGAGCTTGAGTGAGGCTCTTCATATGTGTTCCATTACAGATGTGAATAGACTTGGAAATACAGAGACTTCCTTTTAAAACCCCAGTATTTTGATATACCGACTTAAGTGCTGTAGCCATAGTAGGAAATAGACTCCTCTGCGGAAAATCGGAGGAGTGCAACTCACTTTTGACTCATATTCATAGGTTTTGAAACACTAACCAACTGGGTAACACTCTCCAAATTACAACGTCAGTTCGTAATTCGCTTCTCTCTGGAAAAAATTCAGTTACGTTTTTATTCAACTAGTTCTCAGATTGATTGATCTTCAGTTGGAACATGTCCACACTTAGGCGACCTTATAATCACTCAACTTGTTTTCAATCATACTGCTGTGGAGCAACAAACACCAGATTGTTTAAACCTGACTAGTTTGTTTTCTTCCCTATGTTATCTCTGAAAGGCATGCATATAGTTATCGTTTGCTCCGATCTGTAATCCTTCGTTATCATTTATCGATTGCGTGTGCACTAAAATGTACCAAAAGTCTGAGTCACTGAATGGTTTACATCATTGTACAGGTTCAGTAGTATCCTAATACACTAAAGAAATGTTTTGATGATAACACAGCATTCACCATGTAAGCTTTTATTTTGACAAGTTCGATAGTGTAAATTTGTCTTACTCACAGTGGTGCACTTATTTCGGTCAGATTCCAAGGGCTGAAATGCTGTCTCTCAGAAAGAAGAACTTCTCCAGAAGGAAATCTTCTGCTATCTCTGGAAGGTGTCCAGTTGTAGAGCATACTTTAGACCACGCTCAAATTAGCATGCATGTGATAATTTCTTACTGCCTGCACGTTCAAACTGGCTGATCAGGCAATTTTTCTTACCTTGGCTTCACTTGAGTTCCGTGGCAAAAACTTAGTTTTAAGTTGACGAGATCAACCTACGCGACTCAAAAAACAACCACATGTAACACGATAGAAGGTTCAACCAATGTGTGCACCTTTCGACTCACATATCAGTGTAAGTCTATCGTTTCCCTTTCCCTATATGTAGTTGTAACGACCTGCTGGAACACGTGTTCACCTACATATCTTTCTTTTCAATGACGTATTTGGCGTACTTGAGCTCCTGACAATAATAATATTGACAATAGCCAAGTAGAACAGGTGGAATGTTTATATTAAGATTTATAAAAGTCTTATATCAAAATGGGTTCATAAGGTTGCAAGTAGATCAGCGTATTGAAACTAGTAAACCTAAAACCACTATGGGAGTGAGCATTGACCTTGATGCTGTTGTAAACAAAACTTCGGTTGATATAATTCACGTAAGCTTGAATCGACAGATGACAGTTCAAACAATTTGCATCCTATAGAAATATACCATGAACAGTTACTACAGTGTGTACTGACTATCATAATGGCTACTGTGCACGTTAGAGCAGTTTTGTGTTCCGTTGAGAGTTGTTTGAGCATCATATGACTGTCCCATGGTCGCCGTCACGTTTCACTGATTTGCTCTAATTTGACTGAGTTTCAGAAAATAGGAACAGCCACTGAAATCTGAAAAGGAACAGATTATGTAAACAGAATGTTCGAACGCAGAAGGCAAAAATAATTTATGATGCCTGACAACCCGAACGGAGCAGTCAATCGTGACATTTTGGTCAAGACATATCAGCTGATACAGAACCAATAGAGTCCTTTCTGTCAACACCACCATAACGGTTGATTCATGCTGGATAATCGAAGTTTACATCAAGTCAAATGCACATCATTTGCATCCCATCTTCAGCCCCATTTAAACAACAATCTGAAAATCTCGTTAGCTCAGTAATATATCGGTCGAACATTTGTGTGACCAACGTTCACTTTAATTTGCCACTCTGTACATCAAACCTACTGTCAGTCAGGAACAGGTTTAACAATAAAATCGTTACCAGAAACAAGCCACATATATCGTAGATCACCAAGCCTAACGGATCGGTTGTAAGCCATATTTGGATGGCAGGATGATCGACAGCGAGACAGGGCTACATCGGCCAGCATTGTTCGACTGGATGAGTTGGGGTGGGCCAGTGATACAGAGTGGTTGCCACCTGACCATTAGGAGCAAATGGGAATTTTCCCTGGTGTGGTCTGTTGCAGTTCAACAAGAACAATAACATTCGTTCCCTTGTGAATTTTGTCCCCTTATTTCAAAGGTCACTCTGTCGAGCCCTCACCTAGATGGGCAAAAGCTAAAGGTGAGTTCACATCTGTTCATATTGTTAGGGTGCGTGTCGCAGTCTCACTGAAGGGATGAAGCAAAGTCCGAATGCGAATTGTCGATTTGGTTTACACAGCTGCGGCGTGGTAACTAGCCACCCATCGGAAGCCGATTTGACCCCTGTGATACACACAATTTTGAATGGGGATAACGTTCAACAGGTCGTTAAACTTCGGTCTGTTAGTTAGGGCAATAGGGTATGTGAACAACAATTACTGACCGAGCGTTTTGTTGCGTGTCACTGGTGTCAACGGCAACCACGGGTATGCGGGATGCGCGCTTTGTGGTAGATATGTGTTGCATAGCCTGCTGTCAAGTGAATTACATCATTTTGGTTTTCAATTATATACTTTATGCACATGACTTATTACGTCTTTGGTTCAGGCTTGTCCATTTTTACTACCAGCCTAAGTACATTTCGTGGTCAAGTACTTCAGTGGGACGCTGTTCCCGGTGTCGCCAAACTATCGCATGTCACAGCAGAACTACACCACAGCTTAGGAGTTGACTTCGTACCATACGTGCACAGTAATGTGCAGTTGTTGGCACAGTACCTGGTTTAAGGCAGTAATGAATGTTTTAACAAGCATTTTAACAGTGAGGAAAATTTAGAGGATTGAATGGATCATACACTTCGTGTTTCCTCGAACTACATAACCGAGTGCAAATTGGTTTAAGCTATGATCCGATAAGATATGGTTAAAAGAGGACAGTGTTGTTCGGCTTGAAAGTGAGCATTATTTTACCAGGCCAGGCACGTTTGCTCACCTGGTTCGGATCTGGAACTTTTGACAAAAGTACTACGAGAGAATAGATACCCGTTGAAATTTGTCAAGTACCACAGCAAATGACCTTCTTCACTACTGGACAAGCAAGCGGTACCAAAAAGCCTGTATTTGTTAAAATGTCGTTTACATGGACTGTGTTCTTCGTACAGACCTGCCGGAAAGCGAATGCAGCAATCAACAGGACGTGTTACGCTGTCCCCCTGCCATCAACAGCCATCATATAATCGGCACGAATACCATCTACGGAGTTGATCAGAGCAAGTCTCAGCAGTTCTAGTGGTAGTAACCACTTCGAACGTAGCCGTTACCTAGAAAGAACTGAAGGGAATTTGACTTTCCGAAGAGCCAGGCATATTCCTGGGTGGCAATTTGGGCAAATTTCACGGCAGCTAATGACAACTTTGATCCGAGACCGACTGCCTGCATCAAACTATCGTACTGCATGTTCTTAGTCGGCACGCTGAACCACCTCCTCGTGGTGCCGACTGGGCGGTCTCGGTGCAAACTTTGACTGCCTAAGAATTCAACAACTCCAGATAGGCCTAACCACTCTGCCTAGTTTTAATCGTACTGGTTACAATCGATCAAGGCAATGAAATTACCACCAGCACCTCCGTGCAGGCAACTACCAGTACACAAGATAGGCGAGCGGAGTACACCTGTTCAGAATGTGGTCAGATTTGCAAATC
>LUCH01001282.1:27596-43552 GCA_013368495.1 Paragonimus heterotremus | reverse complement strand
GTTGCTTATTTTTGGTGTCACCTTTTTTTCTTCTCTTGAACGAAGCTGTGTATATTGCTCTTCAAAATAAACGATATGAGTAGGGAACGATTTATTGTGACGTTTCAAATCCACACTAGGATCCGTTATCAAACAAATAAATGTATATATATATATGTGTATATGTATATATATAATTGTATATATATACATATATGTATTGAGTACACTAAATACCGGGCGAACATTTCTCACATCTTTGCAATTAACATACTCTGAATTGGTACAACGAATTTTCGTTTGAACTTCCCCTTTCTTGTTTATTTCGTACCACCCCAATGAATTACTCACACTGCCGTATTGTTGACTGATACCTGCTGACCGTTAAATTCCGTGCTCAGAGTTCACTTGGTTGTAAGTTGTATAATTTGTTAATCATTACAGTTTTAAATCGCGCGAAAATTCCCAGTGTAGTCGAGAAAAATACTACGTAGTGAACAAACTCGTTTTCAGTTATACATTATCAGGCTAAACACATCACATTTATATCACGAATTTTACAGGGGAATCATTAAAGGTGGTAAACGGGGAACGGGTGGTTAATCAGGTCAATCAATTCCTAGTAAACCATCAACACTCTGTCTTGTTCTGCTTCGAATCAAGAAGATTACAGCTGCCCCGATAGACCGCATACAGCTATGAATCCTGACAGATTCTGCTACAAGCCTATTTATTCAAAAGCAACTTACTGTAATGTCGCAGTTGCTTTGAATTTAATTTATTTTATCACACAATCTCCTAACTTAGTTCTGTTCACTGTCCTGATTCAATATTATTCGTTCGGTTTGCTGCGAATGATAGAATACCTTTCTGCCACTGATGAGAGTGCAATAAATGGTATCAGCCCAGTTTTTTTCTTCTGATTTGTGCTTCCAACTAGATGTGTATGTTTCAACAGAACAGTTTGAAGATGAACATTAATGAAACAAATAATATTTTTAGGGCGAACTGAACCAGTGCATTTGATTGCATCACATGAGGACCAGAAGTATTTACAAATACCTGATTTTTCCTGTTGATAAACCACCAGTAGTTCGATGCATATACTAAAATAAAACACATATGAGAGCTAGGTATTATCATGTTACTCGAATCTGGTCAGGAAGTGTAGTGATAACCAGTGGTCATACTTGCTGTGGTTGGTAAACTGGTTGTGTTATCACTCATCCATCTCGAGTTCGAGGAGTCCGATACTCAAAACAGAGAGAGAGAGAATAACAGTCTAACACTAACATGAATGCTAGAACAGCCGACAAAATAGTTTACGTCGATCTATCATTTGTATTTAATAAAATGCTGATGTAAATAACCTAATGAACCTGCCCAGCATCGAAGGAGGTTTGTAGCGTTATGTGACACAAAAAATCCTTAGACTTAATGGTTTATTCTGCATTCGCCCAAATATTCTTAACACGTGAACACTTAATTATGTCGGGAATATCAATAGCTGAATACTTGTACAAAAGTTTAAATAGCACAATGCAAGCATGTTTTATCCTCAGAAATGAAAAACCTATATCAAATTGGGCTCACAAATGACAGTTATAGTCCAATTCAGTAATGACGGTTAATTGCTGGCTCTAGACTCTTTTGTCTGACCGATCCATTTTAACGACAGATTTTAGCATAGAGCCAAACGCAAACTTCACCACGACCACAATCCGCCGCTGTTGAACTTTGCAAGTGGTTGGTTAGTTTGTCTCTCCTATAAGTGGATAGATATTTGTGAATTTTGGACAGTTTACAAAGCAGTGACAAAATATTGCATTTACAACTTCTCACTTTTCTTGTCCTGTCTATTCTGAGTCAGGTCGGATGCATCACGTCATGCAGTTTTTCCCCTGTTACTGATGGCATACTGGTATTCGCCGGTGTTCGTTATCCAGTTAATCTATTCAAGTTATTTATGTGGAAAAATTTAGTCGTAATATCCAGCCGTTTAGGTCCCAAGCGACATCAGTAGACGACGAGACGGAAGACTACAGTCGCGTTAGACAGATGTCTGTTGCCACCATGTGAACAGAACTGTCGTCACTATTGCACCAAGAGAAAATGCAACAACTATAGATGATAGCAAGTAGAGACAGACTGTGATGACAGACACGTACAACAGCAAGGTAATGAGGAACCAGATATTGGAACTCAGGAGGAAGTTCAAAGGATGTTGTATCACTTGTACAGCTTCAGATATGAACCGTACAATAACACTGTGATGTACCTGTTCCGGTTGTAATAGAAGTATTGCGAAGAAGCTGCGAGGACACCTCACAGATAATATGGATAGTCTGACGGATCATATATAAGTGATATTCACTTAATTGAAAGTAAACGAACAGTACAAAGCGAACGATTTACCGGAGTAAATTATTTCGTCAATATCAGAATTACCTGTCTGACAGCTGGAAAAAATGGTGGTTTTTCGTAGCCCTGGTTGAGTATTTAGGTATTTGTATGTCAACATCGGATAACATCCTAGTACAGTGAGGAGAACCGGTCGTACTATGCTGCTCATACCACTGTTATTCAGTAGTGGGGGCCAGAGCATGGATTTTGACATTGAAGTGGTTGCAGTAAAAATACAAGAAGAAACGTTGGAGTGCGACATGGCATGAAACGGTTCTCGGTACACACACAAACTGAGCATTGGCGTCTGTGACAACCGTGACGTTCTGGGACCAGTACCGTACGCAAATCTGTTCTCGTTTGTTGTCATGCTGAAAAACACAACCCATGTGTAACTTTCTTGAATAAATAACCCTTGCGCCATTATTGACTCATAACACTAGTGCCTCAAATACTTGTCAGAAGGTGAAACTGATAGCCAATGACTGTTCCAAAACACCAAGATCATTGTGTTTACTACGGAATGAATATGTAAACAGGCCACCATCTACGCTTTGACAACTATGATCCAGTAGCGAACAAGAGGGAATTTCTCCTAACACGATTTAACTGCGTGAACACTTGAAGATGAAGTACGTCACTCAGAGGGACCTCTTCTTTATATAGATTTCTCCAAAATTCCTCAACTTAGAGCTTTTAACAAAACGGCAGCTTTACAATTTTCAATTAGGTGGAACAACGTGTGTCGACTTGATTAGCAGCGTCTGAGGTCAGTTGTTAATAGTTTGCTGTGAGGCTAACGGTTAAATATTTATTAAACAATATTCGTCGCACTTCACTAAGTCAAACGAAATCCACACAACTGTATAGAAGTAGAGTAAACTATGCTGGCGGAACTGAGCACAACTCTGAAACCAGGGTTACTGAGCATCCTCCGAAAAGTGAAAACATTGGTTATTAAGAACGATAAAGTAACAGAATCCTTCCGTGTTCTGTCCTCAGCCAGAAAAGAACAGTGTTTGTTATGACATAATTAGTTAATGATAATCCCTTAAAAAATGTAAAGTAACTGCACGAATCTACGTTGGTGTTGATTAGTCGACGTACAGTACAGTCAGTAGGTCGCTGTTTCAGGAACAACGGTAATCTCTAGTTAGTCATACGGTGAATGATTAGTTGATGTCTTTCTTGAGCATTTAGACGTGTAGCAGACAAAATCCTCAGCAAACGATCGTCAGTTTCATAACAGGTTTACTCAAGTGGGAGATTTGAATCTGACTAAGAAGTTCCGAGCACGAGACTATGGGTAGTAGTTAACGGGGTGAGCTACTGCGTTCTAACGTTATTACTACAGGCACTGTTCAACGATATCACTTTCTTATGAGGGTCACTTTACCGATCATCAGCTTAAGGTTTGTTAAGTATTAGTGAAGCAGACACTTGTAATAATGCCACCTCGTTATAAGTTTCACCGTCCTCACATACAAGCTAACTTCCCTGATGCAATCATCAAAGAAACTACTCATGCAATATATGAAAACACCTACTAGTAACGATTGTATAAGGTGGTCCATCAGGAACACACTTTCCTTTAACAAGAAAGAGTATTTTTTTAGTTATATTCCAGACTACACACATGCAAACGAATACAAAGGTAAAAGCGTCAAATAACGAGTGTATTGAGTGAGTATACATCATTCAGTAACGATTATCAGCTACCGGAAAGCACCATTAATTTGAAAGTTCCTTCCTAATTGCATACACGTCTCAGAGGCGTACTGATGATTAAAATAAATTGTTTTACTCGAAACTTCTACACTGCACAACGCGTTGTACGTTTCGGATTTATTTTGTGTGTCTAAACAGTTAACAACGACGTTCAGGAGGGTACGATAATGGCTGAGCATTTTAATAGTCTACAAGATACGAATCAACCAACTTCATGATAAGTAAACTGGTGAACAAAGGTACATTTACCGACGAGGAATTGCCAGTTGACTGACCACTATTTCACTAACACAGCTGATTACGTGTCTAAGGGCGCCACCTCACCCGGTGACAAAAATTGGTCGAAACGGTGGAGTGATGCTACTATTGAGGTTTGATCGTATGACGATCGGCTAACCTGATCATTACTTATCATCAGTTATAGCCTGGTGTATATTCAAAGAAATACTATCCAATCTACTTGTTACTGATGTTGAACTATCAGCGATTGGTGAAACTGAAGCTTGGTGCTATTATTTCAAAGCATCCACTCCGAATGAAGGAAACTGAGAAAAAATCTGAGTAGCCCACAGAATACAAAATCCCGATTGCTCATCAGTGGAACTCTGATTGGCAAAATCAATCATTGGGCATACTGAGAGGAACAAACTAAAATGACAGTCCTCATGTCCTTAGTTTACAGCGTATTACAAGTAGTGTTAGGCTCATCTCGGGTTGCCACTCCAGCGATACAGACGAACGACTTCCAAGATACCTCGCAAATATATATCTAAGTAAACTCTCAACGGGTTTTAAACAGTTTCTTGGCTTTCCGCTCGTGGCGACTAATTTGCATTTGTTTAAGGCGCACCGCACGCTTAAATCAGACCCTCCGGGTGCAGAGAGTATGAGATGACCGGTGCGTTTGCATGACTCCAAGGGGAGCAGGCGACCAAGTATGCCAGTGAATAGACGGGTACCTAATCACAGTTTGTGTGCCTTACGAGATGGTAGGACAAGCTCGGTTTCGAGACATCGCGTACAAGCAAGCTTCTTTACCAGGGGTATGTGCCGGACGGCAAATCTAGCCACTGTATATATACTCATCTGTGTGAATGCTTGTATGCATACACGCAAACGGATAGTCAACAAAACGGTTGTACAAATAAGCATGCAAACAAGCTCGCAAAGATGGTCCATACAAATCACAACTGATACAACACTTGGGGTTCGACTGTAGATTGACCGATCGTCATTTTGTACCGTGTGCCAACGCCGAAGGGCATTTTTGTGTTAACTGCTGTAATTAGAGCACAAAATGTGTGCGTAAAGCCGCGTTGACAGTTTCAGCAAACTCGAGGCGGATAAAATACGACGCTAACAGGGAAGCAATAATGAAATTGATGTTTCTGCAATTTTCAAAAAACCGGCTCATGTAGTTAAATTAGCTAGTAAAACAAACGAGCGTTTGTTACTTCCTTACGTTAGGTAAGAATTCCTTTAATGCGCTTCAAAAAAATACGACTGAAGGAGATCAAGTTCGTGGTGGCCATAAATAATCCTCCACCAATACTGTTTGATTTGTTCAGGTTTATCACGCGGAAATTATGTCTTTACTCATTAAAGAGTCCGAGGTTTTGTATCAACCATAACTTATTGTTGTGACCAAACATGTAAATTGGGCACGCGAATTTTGAAACAAAGGCGTTTTTCTTGCAAACTACTGGGAGTAGTTCTTTAATTATTATGAACCGGAGAAAGGCTATGCAATAAGAGCCCGTAAATAATCGTGAAATACCAACAGTGTTTGGCTCTAACATGATTGCCACAAACTCGTGCAGATGAGAACACGTTTTCGAACGGTTGTCGTAGGTGGCTAAAGGGTTAGCAAAACGTGTCAAACGACTACGAAAGAATTGTGAAATGGCACCTAGATGTTTCAGCGTTTACGTTCCATACGTGTAAGCTGACAATTAAGCAAACTAAGCTGAGCCAATCCCGTGATAATGGGCACAAAGGACAACAGAGTGGAAGTTTCAGTCACGTGGTTACTGACCGCGTTGAGACGGATTCGCACTAACTTGGGTAACTGCAATTATGAGTTCAAGATATCCACAGAATACATGTGTAAACTTGTTGTTCCCCGAACTCGGAGAATTCGTCCCCATCGTTTGCATCCCCTATTTTCCCCACTAGTCTGACAACTGTAATGACTGCTTTACCCACCCCGTTTTGTTTTACTGAATTAATGTGTCATTAAACGTCCGCGGCGAGAGTAGCCATTCTTGTCCTGGCGTTCCGGCGTGACGGCTCACCTTTGACTTTGCTGGTCCCGTTGGGAAACCATTGATTTTTGTTGGACGAGACTATCGTCGTAAACGAGTGAGGTTTGCTTACTGTAACTATTGATGCATTACTCTAGTAGTCCCGTAGAAAATTTTGGGTCCAATCTTATTTTCAATTTTGGGATCCGTTTTCGGGTTACCCGTAACACAGCGATCAGACGTGGATCGTTACAGCATGCATGCGAGAAGCAAAAGCCTCTAACAACATATGGACGACCATCATGAACATGATGTCAGGGAAAGAACTCGAAAATCTATAACTGCACGATGTAGAATTCAAACTAGTAGCAGGAAATGATCGCTTCAAATTAAGTTACTCGTAAGTAACATAATGTATCGGAGGAATTTATGGGCAAACAGCAGCTAATCAATTGACAACTGCGAATTTATTGCCAGTAACCAGATGCCGAAAACCTACATGATATCCGATTAGCCGGTAATTTGGTTGAGACAAATTGAACACCATCAAATCTAACTACAGTCTCAATGTTCCGATTGACTTCAGAAAGCCCCATTCGAAAAGCGTCAAGTCTGAGGTTCGGTCTCACTACAGCTGATCAGCAGTGCACGTTCCTTGACACCGTTCAGTGATCGAATTGTCATATCTAGGCACTCGGACGCATTCTCGTGTAGGTACTGTTTAAGTTGCCTGATCAAAACCAATCACATATTGAGGAACGAACAGGAAAAACCGCATAGCTGATCGTGCACACCCATCACACCTAATGGCATAGCTCACTATGTTTGAACATAACTGCAAACAACATAGCCTTCATGACCGTACGAACTTGTAAAACGCATTGCGGGCATTGTTCACGGTTACCATGCCCATAAACACTTTGATCAGACGTGACCTATCAGACTGGATGAACAAGATCAGCAACACCGTCAGCTTTCGGTGGTTACGAAGGTGCATACTCGAGTGGACTAAACGGGTTCGATGGCGCGAATCTCGTATATGTGCGAAGGCGTCACAATTGAAGTAGATGAATCAAACGCAGTAGAGTAGCAAAAGCTGAAAATGAACCCTCTTACACATTTCCAGTTAAATTATTTGCTTGATGGCGAACTGTGGATACCTTCATGAAGTTCACAGACAAACTGAGTTTCATTCATTCCACTCTCTTGTTGTTGAACTACAGCTAACTCAACAACAAGTAGATATTGAAAAACATGCACTGGTAAACTGCAAGTGATAACTAACACGTGGACCGGCTTAGTCCCAAGTGAAAGACAAGCAGTTCGAATTCGAGACTTTCGTGCCACAAAATCATCAAATTCTTATCTACACGATCAAAGCGTAAAACGCAGACGACTGAGTAGCTTCATAAACAAGAGTTTTAACTTGTACCATCTCCATTATCAGCACCACATCTGTATGTACAACTGATGTTTAGCTACCGCACAACAGCATGAAGAAAAACTCAATTATAGAAGTAATAGGAGGAAGGTAAAACATTGACCAGAATAGAACATTTAACAACAAGGTGATCGTACCATACAAGGAGTAAGATGGTACCTGCAAAAGAGCGAGTTGCATCACTCGTTACGCCAATTGCAATTGCCTCAAAAGCAAACAACAAATCTAATACTGAACTTGAATAGCTACTATGTTCTCATTTAGGGGACTAGGGGGTAACAAGGCAAACACAACATGACGAACTGCCTGAACCGGTTATCGATATCAACTTGTGCTTATTTTCCGCATACCGGACAAACAAATATAATCACCTAAGCAAAATAACACCGGATAGAAACTACGCGATGTGCAACACTATACATAACCCAACTCACTTTGCTGTTATCCAGTACAGTTGTAGTGAATTTTGCTCAAGCGAAAATGAGCATTTCAACAACGCTTAAAGTTTCGAACTGGAAATGGATACTCCGTCTAGACAAACTTGATCATAACGGTTAGATATAAACACTCACGTTATGATACAGAAAGGTGGTAATACACTGAATAGCGGTCGACTTGTGACACGCTAGTGCGTTCCGTCACAGAAATCAGGACTGCGCATACACACATAAACGGACGAATATTCGAATCACTTGGGGCCGTATCCTAATGAGAGATTGTGCAATGTGTTGTGGTAGTCACCTGCATCATTTTAAACTCAGATAGACCCACTCATCAGTTGTGCTTTACAACACGTTCCGACAGTAGTCACTTATTCCAAAAAAAGCGGGACCAAGACAACATGAACACGAACTCACATCGTAAACATATACGTTAGACGATCGATTAACCAGCTGCAGTACTGAGTAACATGCCGAACGAGTTCGCCCGAAACCCGGTCCACCATGTGGGCTTGACACATCCCGAGTGCATATTCTTCGAAAACAATGGCGATTATTGATTATCAAGGTTGATCCTCAACACAGTTCAACAGCAGTGAATAGCAAACAGGATGCATTCACTGCATAAAGACTGGCTAGATGAGTGGAGTAAACGGATCAGTGCCAAATGAAGATGAGAACAGAGAAATAGAGCCAACTAGAGTTATTGAGAGTGGATAAACTGCAGTCGATGCATCAAGCATACTGCAAACCTCAAGCTAAGACCACTGTCTATTCAATTAGCGGTCGTGAATTTCATGTTTGTTCCTTATCTTAAACATAATCTTCCTTTGAATCATATTGTCACTTGTGGTTTCATTCCAAATTCGTTGATGTACACAAACTGACGTCTATTAACTGCACTCGCCAGCACTTTGTAGGACACTACCTCATATCGGCGATCTGTTGTCATCCGATTGAGCTCAAAGGACGCATGAATACGTATGGTTTACTCAACAACTGATATCTGCCTACTACTAGTCTAGCACCCCACTTACTGAAAGATATTAGGGCGTGCAATGCACGTGTTGTACTACAGCTCGTTCAGCTGTACAACACTAAGTCTCTATGCCAACACTCGAACTTATTGCTGCTCCCTGAAATACTATATACAGCAGCCAGTAGAATTTAGCACGCCAATCTACCTGCTCAGATCTTTGGAAAGGATCGTGAGACCCGGTGGACACAATCCATTATCGACATTGAACCAGCCGTTGCTACCGAGAACTTTCAAAAGCCTATTCATCTCGCTGCTCTCTTGACGTCTATTTGCCATCAGAAACAAAAGTCCCACTCGAAATGAAGTCTCAGAAACGTCAAAAGACATCCGCCCCAGAAGAACTCCCCCTGGATCTTTTTACAGATGTGCAGCTGGTGGATTTACTTCAAAAACTCTCGGCCAGTGAACTCGTTCCAAATGATTGGAATTTGATTAACATCATACCCACTTTCACTCTGAGATCCCTTATTGAGGAAGGATGCGCCCAAAAGCAATATATCGTCAGACCTCGGACCTGGCTACGGTAGCGTAACAATGATCCTCAGCTTGCCAAGTGTCGCGAAATGATCGAGCATTAAGCAGCTAAGAGCGGTTTGGTTGAATAGTTTATACCACGGTCGAGAATCGACCGAAGTGATATCCAGTATGGACAGTCCAGCAAACACACAGACGAAACCTAACGAACCAGCGAAGTTACCGCCGAACAACTTTCCAATGGTACACAAAGTTCGGCTGCGCTGAACGTTCGTTTAGTCGAATTCATTAGTCCTTGTGTTCTTTGTTGGATATTGTAAGTCTTTAAAAGGCAATTCTATATAAACCTTCTTCTGTCACACCACCTGTTCGGATGCCTTTCTATGAACCTTTTTCGATAACCATTCGATTGTAGTACAGTCGTGATCAACTCTGATTCCTCCACAAGAAAGTCCTGTGTACCGATCCGTCTTGCGCGTGTTAGTGGTGTATTCACTGGTGCGCATTTGTGAAGGATCGGTGTGAAGCTACTGAAATTTAGGTATTGACCGGACCCCGTTCGTTCCCCTCAGAGATTTCGTGTTCCAACGGTTTTGTTGCGACTTCTCAAAGGAAAGAAATGTTTTGAATTTTAAAAGCGACGAGTCCCTAATGAAACTCGCAAGTTGTTGCACCATGTGGTCAGTTTGGGATGCGAGATAGTTCGTGAACTTGTCAACATATCGTTTCTCACTGAATGCACACATGACGGTCGATATCCCTATCGATTCCTATGGCTACTGAGAAAAAAATAAACTGAGGGTGACGAACAATAACCCCAGACGTATTGCGACTGTACATATCAAAACTGCACATATGCGGCTAGTGGAATTTTGCGCCAAACACACTGCCGTCTTCTTTTCATCGTAGAAAACCTGTCATTATGGGGTCGTATACTGTTTACACAATTCTGTAGGGCGATCGTCGATCGTACACAGAGGACTTACATAAACCGTTTGCAGAAGTCACGTAAGAAGCCTGCTGAATAACAATTTCCACTAGATCCCAGTAAGTATGTATGTATTGAGCTGTTGCTCATTACAATTGAATTCTTTGCAATCAGAAGGCTTAGCTTTGGGTCTAGATTATAAAATATCAACATTTAGGCATGATCGTATTTGTGTTGAAACCGAGTTTGAGAACGTGATTAATCGATTATCAGATCTTCAGCCAACTAAAGCTAACAACCTAGGCTAGTTTAAAACCAAACTCACTGATATAGTTAATAGGTTTATCATGATTCCGACCAACGGCCGGTGTGCTGTCACAAAGCAACACATACAATCACCTCAGCTCTACGGCTTCCCTAAAACACATAAGTCTAGACTGCCTCTTAGATCTATCCTGGCAATGTCAAATTCTCTGTACCATGAGTTAGAACGCTGGTTAGTTGTCACCTTAAAACTCCATTAAAACAAAAGTTTCAGGCATATTCTATTACGGATTCTTCCGAACTGATCAGTGACTTGGGTAACATCAATCTTGATAATGAGTTGACGTGTTCTATGGAGGTTCAGTCACTGTTCACTGTCCTGCTACCTGAGACAACTGATTGTACTTGTGAACTCATTGACATGAAACACACTCATTTGCTTCTGCCTAGTGATCTTGCGGGGACAGCCTTACTGTTATGCACTGAAAACGTTAGCTTCCGTTCTCTTGATCGGTACTATCGCCAAATAGAGAGGATAGCCATGGGAAGTCCAATAACTGACTGTTATGTTAAGGATTGGACAACAGTTAGCTGCAGATATCGTGAGTCTATCAGACTACAAACGCCATGTTGATGATACACTAGTATTCTATCGGTGCAAACAGGCAATAGATAACCGAATACATCGCTTAAATAGGTGTCCTCTCAACATGAAGGCAACGAGTGAATTTGAGACTGATAACTGTTCGCCGTTTCTGGACATATTCAAAAGCTGCCGGAAAGATGGCTCTATTAAAAGGGGTGTCTATGGGAAATTCACGTGGTCCGGTCAGTAGCTAAATTTCAGTAGCTTCACACCGATCCTTCACAAATGCGCACCAGTGAATACACCACTAACACGCGCAAGACGGATCGGTACACAGGACTTTCTTGTGGAGGAATCAGAGTTGATCACGACTGTACTACAATCGAATGGTTATCGAAAAAGGTTCATAGAAAGGCATCCGAACAGGTGGTGTGACAGAAGAAGGTTTATATAGAATTGCCTTTTAAAGACTATTACAATATCCAACAAAGAACACAAGGACTAATGAATTCGACTAAACGAACTTTCCATTAGCCAATCTTCACGAAGATGGATATCGCGATCTAAATCTATCAGTTATCTAGTCCAGTGTTTCTAAAGTGGACAGCAGAGGGGCGCTTCAAATTTCCGAACACAGGAAACAATTAAAGTTGTACCAAACTGAGGACATAGCACTGGCCTTTTGATCGTGCACATGGTATTCCGCCCGATTATGTTGACCAAGATTTGTTTGTCACAGTTCTGATTTAAGTGTTCATGTTATACATGTTAAATGACAGGGTAATGACCTTGCTGTCAGGAAAGTAAGAGGATGATTGGTTGCCTTTATATATAGTTATGCACGCTAGACGTATGAGCGGAAACATGGAAAATGTCAAACTCTGCATCTCAACTTCGTAGTGGGCACAGTTGAAACAACAAGTTCTAGCGTTTTAGTACAGCTAACGCTGTGAATGGGTGTATATTTTGTATTCCAAAAGCAGAAAAATCTTTGAAAAAAGTTTGTAGGGGAGAAGGCATGATAAAATCAGCGAGTGATTGCATATGCAAATAAAGCTTCGATCCTGGGACGACAGACAGCGCATCCGTCAAAATCTGAAACAAAAATTCATGAAATGGATTAACGACGAACTTAGTGCCAATACACAAATCGTTATCTGGTAGTCGTAAAAACGGGGCAGTGCTGTTTCTTTCACAAGTCAATAAAAACGCAACATCGTGCAATGTTCAACAATCTAACTGAGGAAATCGCCGAAACAAAAAACTGGGATGTAAGTGTTATGAGATGAAGCACACATGATTGTATCGTCCAGGAGAAGTACATGAGAAGGTGGCAGTCAAAAGTCCGAGAAAGCAAGCCAACTGTTCAGTCGACAAACAGGAATTACACCCGGACTAAGGCGGCAAAGAGACATGAAGTGAGAAAACTTTTAAAGGGTTGAGGTTTGCTTTCTTTAACATAGTACTTAAGAATAGTTTCAGTAAAAACTGGAGTAATTCCGTAAGAAAAACTTAAATTACAAAGCACACCATGCTGCCAATTAGGACTCCGGAAGGTTTGCAAATGAACAAAGAAAAATACAGTATTCTACGTACAACTGACCCATAACCTATTGTTCCCTTCCTTGGATAGCTGCTCATGTCTAACCCACCTTAAATATTGCCAAATCTTCATCTATATTGACAAGGTTACTGTGTCAGGAGTAGAACGTTAGCAATAAACCGATCACCTGCAATTTGTGCTGAAATACTCGGAGTATTCCCACTATCAAGCGACTGTTTAGAACTCTTAACACGACAAACGGCAAGTAAACTAACGAAACAGAGGGGATCGATATTTCTGTAATAACAGAATTGACCCACCTCAAATGAACTACAGATGGATTAAGAAAAAACTCAGCAGGTCAGTATAAGTCCCCCACAAAATAACACTTCAATTAAATTAAATTAGTGTCACAGTGGAGACCGATGGACACACATACAAGTTGATATGACAGTTAGAAAAAATATCTGATAACCACACTTCAGTAAGCCATACACATAGGCAGAATTTATTGCAATGTATCAGTGGAGAAGGGACAGAAATACGTCGCAAAATGACGGGGAAGACGGTGAGTATTCAAATGCGCATCCCCACATATGGAACGGACAGAATAACAAGGATATACACACAAGTAGTCAGCGAATATGAATAGAATTAACGAATGTGAGCTCACATTGTATCCAAGTTATATTCCGATATCCAGAGGCGTTAAGAGTCCGGACTATTGTGGTTTGGTTTCAACCAACGCATTCCGTAATTCTGTTCGAGTGTTTTCACTGTGGATTCCAATGCACTAAAACCAAAGTAGAATGCACAAAGGAGAGCGCGTACATAGAATAGTGATCGTGCGATGTGTGGAAACAGGATACTGAAACCACGTGACCAGAGACAGCCCACATCAGATTATAGCACAGTTAAAACCGATTAACAGTACAGGAGTGAAGATAACAGGAAACAAAAAAGCAATCCTGATTAATGACTAAGATACTCACTGCGTTACTGAGTTGGCGTTGTTTCACGACGTCACACAGGTCCCAAAGCTCAGACGTAACAACGATCTTGCAGAAAATGCGAGCAGAAAAGTCTACGAACTGAATACTCTTGACCATCGTAACAGGCCGCATGAGTCAATAAATACATTGTTCTATAACAGGCATCTTCGTTTGAGTAGTACAGTGCGTGCATTCGGAAACTGAAGAGAAGGTTTCAACGCCAGAAAGACGATGGACCAGAAGCGACTATTTGAATAGTGTGTACCTGCTATGGGTAACCTACCACTGGGGTAAGTGACAATGTACTGTCGCCAAATGTGTGTGAATACATGCGCAGCCGTGCAAATGAGTGTACGCGCTCGTTAGCCTATGTTTCCACATCCTGACCTTTTCTGCTACCTTGGCATGGTGGTCAGGCTTGTGTACTGTTTTTATCCTCAGGGCTGTGCTGACTGCGACCTCGGTGGTTGCAGGTTCAACCATGTCAGATTGGCCAAAGGGGAGCAGCTAGACAAAAGGCAGATGCGTCCGTTGTGAGGTGTTCGTTGGTTCAGTCGATGAGAATGGCGATCGTTTGCTCCGCCTATGTGCTACTCACGAGCTGGCTATCATGAACACCCGATTCCAGCTGGGTGCGAGCGACATCACGACGTGGACCCATCCACGAAGTGGCCATCATCACTTGCTTGACTACGTGATTGTGCGACAGCGCGACATTCGTGAAGTGAGTATCATGCGAGTGATGCGCAGCGCTGAATGCAGCACCGACCATAGACTGGTCAGGACTAAATTATTTATTCATGTACGCAAGTCTGTTTATTGTAGATCTTCCGGACAACGGCAGAAGCTGGATATAAAAAGATTGGAGAACTGCGAGACGAAGACTGCTTTTCAATGTGCAGTTTATGCTCGTCTGCACGACGTTTCTGTATCCACTACCCCTGAGGGTATGTGGCAGTTCATCAAGGAAGGGATCACGACAGCAGCCACTGATACGATTGGTGTCAAACGCCAGAAACGTCCGGACTGGTTCGACGACAACAACGCGGTTATCGCCAAATTGGTACGAGGGAAGAATACTGCATTTTTTGCCTCCACACTGGACCCTGGCAATGAAGCGAAGAAGGCGATGTTCCGAAACATCCGCCGTCAACTGGCCGAGCGTGTTCGCGGAATCAAGGACAATTGGTGGATGAAGCAGGGCGAGCGGATGCAGGGTTTCGCAGATCGTCGACAACATAAGGGGTTCTACGATTCGCTTAAAGCGACATTCGGTCCATCTATCCAGTCTACTAAAGCATTGGTAGACGTGGACACCGGCTGTTGGTGCACCCAGTCAGAGGACATCATGAAGGTCTGGCGCAAACACTTTGGTGGCCTATTAAACCGTCCTGCTACCATTGATTGGGTGACCGTGAACAGCCTGCCGAAACAGGCCATCAAGCCTTCACTTGTTGTCGCTCCTAATTTATTAGAATTGCAGAAAGCGACTGGTCAATTTCGCAACGGGAAGGCTGCAGGTGAAGATGGATTGTCAGATGAAATCCTGAAGAATCATTATCATCAGAACAGCCATGAGCTTGACCAAAAGGTACTGTGGCTCGGGCCGCCGCTCACCTCAACAGTGACGTGGAATATCCTAGAAGAAAACGTTACTAAGAATGTCGAAAATAATTAAAAGAAGACTAAGCTGAAGAACTAGAAATGGTATGGATACGGGTACGCCATTGAATACGACACATGGCCACCTCGGATAGCATCTCTAACCAGCGGTTTGGGTGATTACGAGGACCCCATCCAGGCAGGCGACACCTACCTACTGTGCTCAATGGAGCAATCAGGGTCTGCATATTTCGTGACCACGTTGTTGGTTGACCACCACGCGGTTTTACCCAA
>LUCH01001282.1:0-24409 GCA_013368495.1 Paragonimus heterotremus | reverse complement strand
GACCGCGTCCCAACAAAACTTGAGAAATTCGATACCGCACTGAACACTGAAGTTTTTGTTTATTGCTAAGAGCAGACATAAACGGGATGGAAGCCCTGCTGATGTTGAATCAGCTTCGTTGGCTGGGTCACGTCCGTCGGATGGGCGATGATCGTATTCCGAAGCAGGTGCTGTATGGACAATTGAGGTCAGGTGAGCGAAATCCTGGTGGTCAAAAGCTGAGATACCAGGATGCTGTGCAGGTAAGTCTTTCACGTTGTAAAATTGATTTTAAATGATGGGGAGAATTAGCGTTGAACCGGACTGCTTGGAGGAATACCATTCGGACCGACGTCCGCGAGTTCAAAGAGCAGTTATTGCGCGGCCGAGAACGAAAGCGCGCGGTACACAAGGGAACCATCGGTGCCATAGGTCGTGGTGACATGACTATATGGCGTTGCGATGTGTGCGGCCGCGAATGCGCTGGCCGCCTTGGATTAGTAGGTCACCAGTGTACTCATAGTGCACCGTCGACGAAGAGAGGACGAGTACGTTAGGCTCAAGTAAGTCATATCAGCATATCCGTTCTACTTTTAATTGATGCATCAACAAAGATTATAGTCGTTCCCAGAGAAACTAAGGTGAAGCAACGCGAGCCAGTCAGAACAGCGATCAGTTGCTACATTGAGTTTGTATGTCATACTGATGATTACAACTAGTTTGGACGTGTAGTAGGCGTAACCAACTAAATTGATTGGACCAAGATTGTGGAAAGCAAGGAAGAACTGATTAATCAAAACGAAGTATGCTTGCTGCTCAGTAGCAACCAGCAATGTATATGTTACTTCCGTATAGAAGTTTTGTTTCTGACATGAAAGTGACATAACCATTCCATTTACGCCGGCCGAAGGCTGGAACTGGAACAACTGCCTAGTCAGTTGAATAATGACCAGAACACTTACTGTGTTCTGTTGCTCATGATGGTTTGTTTCCACAAGGCGTTTATCAGTTTTCGTAATGAATCGCTGGTGCCAGCAACCATTCAAATACAACACTGGTAGACACCTCTAACAGTGGTTGAAAGGCACATATCGAGCAGCACTGAGGTCACTACTCCTCATGTACTGTAAGCTGATGACATACTGGGGTAGGACCATGTCATTTAATGCAAGATGATGAGGTTATGGAAATTGTTGACCGATTTATGTACATAGGAAGTTGTATCAGCAGTGTCGGAATTAGTGGATGAAATAGAACCTCGTGTCTCCAGGGCTAGGGCGGTATTCATTGATCTAGGACACCTCTAGAAACAAAGAAGCATGAGGGCCGCGTACATAAGGTGTTATGATGGGTGTGCTACTTTATCGCTGCGAAAATTGATTGCTCAGGGTAGAAGACGTGAACCATCCTAAGGTACCTGACCATCCATGTCTGCGCGCGATCACTCACATCGGGTGGTATCAACGGATAAGCAAATAAGAGGCTAGGAAGTGGGTTTTTGGTAGTAACTGTCAAGCAAGTTCTTTTGTTGAACCTTTACTACTGGATATACATAGGTAGTTAGGCCATGTACTAAGGATGTTAAGCAGCCGTTTACTACATCAAGCACTCTCTGCCAATGATGCGGTCAACTGGTGTTGACCATTACAGGTCAGGTTCGTCTGCGGCGATGGGGGCCCTCGTGGCTAACAGTCGGTGGCTGCATACTTCAAGCGGAATGGCTGCTAATTGGGCTCATTGGCGTGAGTGTTGTTAAGGAAGCGCATTTAATGACAAGAGGCAGTGAGAGTCTTAGGGAAGCTGTCTTGCTGATGACGCTTTGGTTTCACTTAAGCTCGTTTTTTTGTGTGTAAGGTGTAAGCATCTTGATGCTGAATGCACGAGTACAGGTATATCTGCCTAGTAGTTAGGTCATCATCCTTCCTTCCTTTCATTTTTTCTGGTGGCTAGGGCTTACATTTTACCCTATGATTGTATGGTAGTTAGACATCAGCCACAGCCACTGATGTACTGCTGTCTTTGATGATGATGACGCCTACGTCACAATATTTTGGCAAGATTCGAAGTAGGATAGAACCTTTGATAACAACACGACGACCCGAAACGTGACAGTGGTCACTTGTTCGTTATATGAGTAAACCGTAGCCGTAAACAGGACAATCAGAGGACGCGGGGGAAACGAACCTGCCGTCACGAGTGATTCGAAAGAGCTGCTTGGACGCTTGCGTAAGATCCACAATGGTTGAGCCGGACCGTGCAGAGGGAGGGCTGGAATCATTCGCGTCGGTTCCGGAGATCACACCACCGTCAACAATCAGATCCAAAGCGGGCCAAATCGAAGAGAACTCCTGTGTGATGAAAAAGATCAAAGTCAAAAGTAAACTCCCGTGAGGGAGGAGCGTACTTCCCTCACACTGAGCATTAGGGAGATTACGGCACACACAAATCGAGTTGCTCAAACAAACAAGGAAATGACTATTGGATGATGGTATGTTCGGACAGAAAAAAAACAGTGATGAATACTCAAAGCACAAGCGAATATCAAGCAAAAATGATGTTATTACGACACACTCTCTTTGATACACTTGCTTAATGCCATTTTGCCTGGAACTCAATGATTACTTTAATACGGTGTATACATACATTTGTTGTGAATGTATGTCAGATCTTTGTTGAAACGGATCTTTTTTAATCGGTGCATCTCAGGGGAGAACATTATCGTAGCTAACCGTCACCTCTTCCCTTGGAAGATAACCAAGCAGGATTACAGTGTCCAACTAGCGTTCGACTGCCGCTATCCACCACTGATGAACAACCATTCTGCTATCGTCTGTTTCATACGTCAACCTTTAGTGCAGCCGACACCTTTAGTAGATGGAGAACTGTGTTTGCATGCACCTGACATAGAACGTGTCATAGTTGTGTACCGAAAGTCATGCAAGTTCAGGTTTAGACTGAGTAAGACACATATAAAGCGAACAACTGATAACGACGAGTGACAGTCATAGGGCATTTCCGAACCTCCCCGTCCGTGAGACAGATAGAATAAATAGCTGAAATTCGGGTAATTTTCTTTGAACTTTTCAGCGCAAGTACCTCGCATATGCCCAGAATGCTACTGTAGTTCCGAAAAGGATGTACTTGATTTACAATTCGAAATAGTAAACAACATTCAAACGAGGTTTGTAAGAAAACAGACCAAAACAAGCGTGGCTGAAATGATGTCTGATTGCGTAAACATTACTGTTTGGTGACTGGAGAAATGACGGTCCACGCTTGAACTCGTCATAACACCGGGCTTCATTGGAAACGAAGCCTGCATTTGAAAGACGGTGTGCAACATTGGAATGATTATGAGGGACTTCATATATATGTTCAACTTTATGAAGCGAAACAACTGTTTCAAATCTTTCAAAATTCAATCTAAACGGAATCGAAAAACAACAGGAACAGTGAACCAGATAAAGGTATATCGGAATAAAGAATGTGAAAGGTGTATGCGCAAACAGATTACAGGTTAGTGGATGAAAGCCGGACGGTGAACAGGAGTGATTTTGATTTTCCTAGTTGTTACACTTTTCTCATAGGCTTAATTCGATCAGCCACATAGCAGGCTAACCAAAATATGATTCACAGGTGACCCAAATGCGATAAACCTGAGCATCGGTTGGATTCGAACGGACAACGGAAAAAGCATGCCCAAATCTGGCAAGCGTTCCATCAGCTGAACTATGAAGCTTCGTTGTGCAGCTGGTTGGGCGCTTTCAGCTATCATACTGAACAGACAGTACACAAGTAGATAGCTGGACAAAGGAGAGTAGCCATTAATGCTGACAAGTCAATTATGTCCGTACTCAAGAGAACCGAATACTTTCACACAAATGTTTGTAACAGAACTGTACGAACTGAATCATCGGTGATGACCTCACATATGTCACGGCAGAACTTTTATTGGAAGTTCGAACATAAAATGTGGTGTACCTAAGCATACTTCGAGGCGAAACCAAGAACCTTCAATCGCAGTCGGCCAACCGATGCTTTAATAAGAACAGAAGAGAGAATGACATACTTCAATTGTTAAAGCAGAAGCATTCCCACTTAGATTAGCCGAGGTAAGCACCAACGGGTGCCCCGGAGATACGCAGTCACCATGCGTAGTCTCATTTGGTTCAGTTTCGGATAACGCAGACACCAGAGATTGAATAAAACCATGATCGGGAACACGGACTCCGACCATCTGGACTCCTGGATTTAAGTGGGGACGGTCCAAACAGTGGTTGCTACTGTGCCGCGGTAACAGCACTGTAACCGGACCAGGAAGAAGATCATTCAGCAAGCCATCGGGAAGGCCACTGGTGTCACACCAGTGCGGAATTCTGCTGACCTATATGAAAACAATCCAACGAGTGTTTTGAAAAACTCACAACAGCAAACACATGGAGTAAATACACCGCAGCTTAAGTAAGCGCAAAAATAATTTTCTACATTTGTACTGTATAAAACGGTATTGGTAATTACGCTTGGTGTATCGTTAAATCATAATGGAACTGTCTAATTCGCCCAGAAATTTTTGAGAAATATAGCTAAGAAGGACGTTAGGTACTCCGTCCGAAACTAACATCAACATTCGAACATTGAGACATTCAAACGGTGTTAATCTTTTCTCTTTCTCAGCTTAATCATGAACAAAATCCTAGAGGCTCACCTTGAACATTCTTAAGTTTCCGATAAGAAGTTTATGCTATATGACAAGCTATCTGACGTGAAGTATGCAGATGGCAATAGCTTACTTGAATGGGATTCGGACGCCAAATTCCTCGAAGTTCACAAACTCTTAAGGCTTTGTTTCTAAAAATCTACATACTTATTTCATTATGGGTTCGCAACACATTTACCGAGGTGAGACAGCCAATCACATAAATTCGCGAGATTATTTAATTATACACAAATAACGATGTTTTCTGATTCCGCATTAAATGAAAGTTTCTGCTGAAATACACAGGGAACAGACAATTATTTCTGCCCTAAAAAGTCAATCAGAATCAGAATAAAAAAAGCTTACCATAATACATTCGACAGTAAACTGTTAACTTTTTATTTCAGAGGTCGACCAAATTAACACGTTGCAGTCGTCGTCTCAAGTGCACTAACACATACTAGACTCGACTCTTTAGAAGAATGGATGTGCCAGACCTATCAGCTTCTAGCATTTTCAAACTAACCGAAAGTTCGAGTGCACTATTTATACACCAGTTTCCGTGTTTTTCCTCTCAGATTCAACTGATGTTTCTAACACCATTACTTTCTGTGTCGTACTAGTTTTTCAAGTGCTCCATTCTATCATTCTCCCAGCATATGCATTGACAGAAAGTATATGCGAACGGAACTGCGATGATATCATTACCAGGTTCGTATACTGCCTGTCAGATCAGCTGTCAAGCAATAAGGATTTTCCCATCAGACATTTGATGGCTGTTACGCTAATGACGATAGAGTCACGTTCAACAGCTGCAAGCTAAACAGTCTTTAAAGATTCGGTGTACCTGTTTCCGCCAATCAAGTGTTTATGCAGCAACATTCTTGCATTCTGAAAGAACATCGTTAGAAATGCAATTTTCTGTATGTGTTCGATGTGTTCTCAATGAACAATGTATTGTCTGAGTAACAGCAGACTTTATTCTGATTTTACTCGTAGCTGATACTATGATTACAATTCCTCAATTTACAAATTTTCACCGATCTACAGGGCTGTTATCAGCTCTTTTTAGTGCCTTGAAAATCATACTTTATCTTCTCAAAACCCATGCGAACCCCGTTAGCCTCTCTTTTCTCATCAATGAGATGGCCACCTCTCCTAATTACTCATGATATATATTTTTCAAAAAGAATTAACGCAGCTGTTTGAATGGACGATGACTCGAATTGCTGCATCACCATACTAGGAACATAAAGCACCTCTCCCAAAAAAAGAACAACTTCAAGAGATATCGAAGTCTGTCGTGTTGGATACCTTAGTTAACGAAAAAGTTCTTCAGCAATCGAAATGAGCCTAGTTCTTCTAAGAAAGAAACAGCACAGTCGTCTTGTCAAATCAAGCCCAGCCCATTCACATAGTGACAAATGGCTGGGTAACTCAAGTACGTAAGACCATTCGTGAACAGTCTTCACATATGGCTCTGGCAAGTAAAAGCCCGACCTACATCTGAAAAAGAAGTCTAATCTAAGATGTACACAGTTACCAAGAAAAGCGTGCATCAGTCAACATAATCTTTTTTCTGTAAGCAAGCGGACAGTACACAGATCTCGATACAGTAGCGTGGGTTTGAACTAAAGAAATGCATATTAGGTCAAAGCCTACCAAATTACTGCTGAGAAACGTAAGTACCGCTCTTCAAGAATGGCCTCCTATGAGTGTGACAGAACCGTTTGTAATTATACTGGCTAGGCTACAGCGTGCCATTTTTCCACGCAAAAGATCTTCTGTTCCCTCAGCGATAAAGTAGAAGTGATTTAAATGAGATGAAACGACGAGACTTGTGACATTGTCTTCGTGGATAGTGCAAGTCAACGGTAAGTTTGGCAGATAACACAAGAAAAGAAACAACACATCTATGGCAACATGGGATAAACGGAGGCAGAGTGATTCATCTACCAGTCCGTGGTTATACCAAGTCAAGTGAAATGATTGCAATAAAAGATGAAGATGTCAAGAGACACATCTTTTAAGGAAGCGGTTAATCCGAATCACGTCATATCAGTCGATCGATTCGGCTTCGAATGGGTTGATCTGTATCATCCCACTGAGCCCATCAGATTGCAGCCGTGCGCACGAACGCCCGTACATTATATGAACTGTAATCTGATTCGTTCTAACGGTCCGACAGCTATATATGACCATCTCATCTGATTGCCATATATGAGATTTGCTCTGTATCTTGTCGGCCGTGTTTGGTAATCGTTCCGCTATACACAATTAAGGCTTTTGTGGTCAAATTCTGAAACGTTTTTCCAGTGAACGGTGTTGTCACATATTTTCTCCTTCTGGGTCTTCAGATCAAACGATTGAGTTCGCAATAAAAGTGACGATCCAATAAAAGGATATTCAACTAACGAACAGATAGGAATAAACGAGGTTTACACAATGGATTAACTGAACGGAGTTTGTCAACGTATTCTGTTTCTTCGCAAGTGAATTTTTAACCTGACCATAAGCACAAGTAAAACAATGGTTATAAAGTTGTTCTCCTGGCCGACAGCTCATGGGTTTGAATAATCGTTAGTTAGTTCTTGTCTAACCGTAGACAACTCAGCGGCACAGCGTGTAATTATGCCACTACAATGCAGTAAATGTTAGATGGTATAAAGTCAACCGGCTTGTTTTCCGATTTCTAGTCTGAACCACCCATAGACCGATTTATGATCCTCTATCATTGTGATGCTTGCGTAGAGAGTACAATATGCTGCCACTGAGGAGTCACCGAGGATCTGTAATGTCTTAGAAAACGATCTTGATGATAACACAAGTTTAATCGTAAGTCTACGTCCAACATGTTATTTCTTACGAATGATACTCAAATTACATCAATCGCTTACCAAAAAAACAAAATGGACTCCGCCCAATGAGAACCATGTCTTTCAATGAAACCTTTTGGTGGTCCCCATAAGTTTCTTACTGGTGAACGTGCAGAACACATGCTACTGAAGAAGGAAAAACAGACAGGGTCAGTCAACATCGTTCACCTGTGCTGTACTGTTAAGCGCGTGCAATCACCGTGCGGTGACAAATGCCAATGCTTTATCGAATTTAACACGGCTTCGCCTGACTCATCATCATATCCACAGCACCGTACACAGAGTAAAAACGGGCCTTGAGAAGAACAGTTTTCGTTGTCTTTGTTAATAACTAGGTGACCCACTTTTGACGAAAGATGCCGCACCAACTTTTTTCTTATATTTTTTTTCCACGCCCTACAAGGTGTAACTAGAATAGTTGCTACCGTGCCTACGGAAAGCCAATCTCAGACGTAAAAACATTCGTGGATCTGAGATTCGTTCGTTCAAGATAGGCAATAATCAAAGCAAACGCTTTTATAAATCGAACCGATGACGGTATGATCAAGATAGACCAAGACAACCACTCCGATTGGGTAGACATCAGACTATACGCTAAATGAATTGCTGTCAAGCTGTACAGTAGGAGAACACAGACTATGATTGGAGCACTCACTCCAGACTCCCTATAAACATACCCTTAGGACTAACCGCGTACTTCATTAAAACCGATCGCCGAATGTTCAATCTTTGTCAGTAAGCATGACGAGCGCACGGGAATTGCGTTAAATTGAGCGTACGGATGAGTATGAGATGGTGGTCGAATAAATGAACATATGCGCGATGGATACCGATAGGAGAGGCAATAAAAAACTGGGTTACCCAAAGTGGCAGAATGCACGTAAGTAAAAATGCATCTAATTCACAATCCACTCCATTCTCTTCTTCCAATCAACATCAAAAACTATAAAATCATCTAATATTTTACAGATAATTTAACCGCATCATGAGGTTTTTACGTTTAAATACCTGACACAGTTACATACCATAGCGTAATGACCGATGACCTGTGGTTACAACTATGCTCTACGCCCACTTGTTCTGGGTGCATTCTTTTTCATATGCCTGTTACAGAATGCCTGAGAGGAACCCAGCGTTACTTTGTTCAGTCGTACAACTAATTGCTTGTTCTGCTTATTTCTGATGGGCTTCCGTATTTCAAACGTACAATTTCGTTCACTAAACATGCTTCACATGTGAGATCGTAGATTGTCGCCTGGTCAACGGTTAGATAAATTTCTCTACTTATTTTTTTACTGTACAGACCTGATTAGTTTGGGGGTTGTAGGTCGTGGTTGAATGCTTAACCGGCAGAGCCCGAGAAGGAGACGGTGCAGATCTGTGATAATCTGTTTTGAGGTCATGACATGTCATCACAGCGAGGGGCGCAGATTTCTCTCGGTAAAATGGAGTGGGAACACCAGCACACGGCTATGATTTGCGACGTGGTGATGGACTTTAAAATCCCCGATAGCCCCGGTGAATAAAGTTGGTAGATGCCCCCTGTCGGATTGAGGAGTTTACGAATATCTAAATCGTTGGTTGGAAACTTTTCGGCAGTCGACAGCGACTCTGTATTCGTAAGGTTTTCACTTCTTTCCCATGAATCTCCGTCGGTTATTTCTTCGACATTCTGTATACATTTGCACTTACTTCTCTGCTGCTTCGCGGATGACTGTCAGGACAAACGGTATTCCGAGGCACATATATCACGCCTCAAAGTTAAAAATAATGAAGATGATAAAAAACCACAGAGAACATGGTAGAACTTACAAAAGTGAATCGTAGAATCAATTCTTAAAAGGCTGTGAAAGTTGCTACGGACAACGACAGGGAGTTCATCAGGAAATTTGGCTGCTTTTAAATTTTCTATGATAAGCCAGCTGTATTATCTACCAAAGGATTACGTACGGTTTATTACTTACTGATTCTCAGTACGGAGGTAGGAAGTAACAATTTAACTACACTTGATATCGGAAATTTCTCGCGCACAGTTACATCAAAACTTCATTTCCCTGGACAAAGTTTTTCGAATTATTTAAAATAATGAGTCATGTCTCTCGGTACAGTGAAACTGTAAAAAAAGGCCAGGCTCACAAATGTATAGTAACAATCGCGTGCATTACTGCACAAGTTTCAAGGCAAATTGTAATGTATCACTTATGAAAAAGCAATTTATTATTATTATTATTATTATTATTATTATTATTATTATTATTATTGTGAGTGTCGCCTCTGGATAACCATTATAAACGCCCATCGTTCCAGTTCGGACAATCCTTCTTCCACTTTTTGTCGCTTTCATAAATTGATTACCACATGATACACATTACCTTAACTCGGTTCGCGAAAGCTCCCGTTATCAACAGTCGCGAACTACCAAATTCAAACACGGCGGCAACGGGTCACTTCGGTTTTCCGCCTGCGATCGGCCTCAAAGCGATAGCTCAGTTCACTTATTGTATACAGCGTACGCCCACTGCTACTCACTGATCTCCTAGTTCGTGGACTACTGACAGAATAAAAAAACAACCCAAGCGAGTATACATTCAATACGGTTCAAGAGAGTACAGATAGGTACGCATGCATGAGCATCCACAAACACGAGTCGGCTGGGCGTGACAGACGGCCCTACCAATGTTTTAGTCCAATTGTGTATCTAAACGAATGTCAAGTGGAGCAGTGTCGTCTAAGCGATGTTCGGGAAAATAGAAGTGCTGTTGAATCATGAGAACTTACCTTATCCACGCAAATAGCCATCGGTTTGTTCGGTGAGCGTCCCTTCAATTGCTGAATACGCATTAGTGCCTCGGCGCTATCAATGGAACAAGCCACACCGTAAATAGTATCTGTCGGTAGAGCGATAACGCCTCCATTGCGAATAAGTTGAGTGACTGAAGACATTTTGGACAGAGCTAAGAGGATGTGATGAACAGAGGAGACCAACACGGACACAAAAATAAAACAGTTGAAAGTAGTCGAACAACTTGAGAATATATGTATGATCAAATGTATAATAACCGTATTCTCTGAACTCAAAATAGTTACAGTGAAGGGAACGAAGATAAAAAAAGAACATTGCTACCATTAAAGGTCCAATCGGAGATTATCGTACAATTCAAATGAGAAATCTTCCTCCCATGCATGAGATCTTAGAAGTCTGGAAGAAGCACCATGGTATTCGTTTATAGTTGCCAGAACAAAAGCTGGCATTCGATAGGCAGAATAATGTACTAGAATGGTCAGTTCCCAAGTCTTTTAAAACTACGCCAATCAAAAACGGTCGTCCCAACCAGAACATGGTATGCAACTGTTAATCAGGTTGAACACTTCTTTCCTTCCAGACAGCTACCTCGACAGTAAAGATGTATTGGACAAGTGCCCACACCCACATACACTAAACTGCATTGAGCTACACCTACGTGCACTTTCGCGCAATGATTCAGCGAGGAGTAGATGGAAAGTTCATCATTTGATAGAAACTGTGTCTCAAAGTCGCTGACGTTTAATCGTGGCTACGAACGGCTGCGTGACTTACTGCTTTAGTGGACGTTTGTACGTGCATATTGATTCAGATGAAAAAGTCACGGGGCCAGCCTACCATACATTTAAGAATGTTATGAAAATTACCAGACTTGCAATGACGAGTAACGTATCGGGATGATACTGATTATTTTAAGTATAAGAAAGAGGAGAAGAGTGTTTGTTGGAAGATCGACCAAGGTAGGACCACAAAGTAAGGTTGTAAAGTGGCTATCCGAATGTAAAAGATTAGAAGTGCTAAGGGGTGTGTCACTGTTTGACTATCATAACGTAGACTATCCAAATGCAGTTGATCCATTTTTCAAAAATATTACACAATATTACAAAGACACATTAAAGTAGGATTACGGCCGACTGAGATTAAAAGCTTTTCAATATTTTTAGTATTGTGTACGGTTGGGTGTGTAGCCGTACTATTTACCCTAACATCCATATAATTAAACTAGTGGAATATCATTTTAATATGTGAGGTTTCTCCCACGATTCCACGAAGTCTATTACAACTATAAAATCAAAATCCCCTACTACTCACCAGTAATCAAATACCGCTCAACAAGTCAATGGTTTCTATGATTTCAACTTGGAGAGAAGTCCTAGTCGAGGGGTCATCGATCGAGGTTAACAGATTGCAATTAACAGACAGTAACTGTGTCTCCTATCGAGAAGATTGGGCAACCTGATCATTACCCACAAGCAAAAGTGGTTCAGTGTTAACATATGATAATTCGGTCGTGCCTAACGTGAGATCAATGGCGCAGTGGTAAACACGGTTGCCTCATGAACAGCATGTCCGTGGTTCAAGTCCAGGCAGTGGCGATGATATGCACTACTGATGAGCTCTAATGAGAGCGAAACTCGAGTTTCGTGCTTCTTTTCGAAATGGGCCGACTGGAAAGTCTATGGGAATGCGACAGCTGCGATCAATTGTGGGTGATGTTCAGTCCATATGAAAATCAAAATCCCCTACCACTCATCAGTAAACAACTATAACAGTGCGCAAATAATGTTGTGACACTGTGTACCTCATCTGGTCGAATATTTTTTAACTGCACACTGAATAACGATATTATAGGCTCAGTCCAACATGACCGGATGACTGTGAGAAAGGATGCTGTTGTGAACAAAACAACACTATGAAAATGACTACACGGAAGGAAGAAATAAAACAATGTCAATATCGATTGTTACTGAGTAGATCGAGAACACAACTTTACGTACAAAGTGTGATACTCAACGTTTCAACCATCTTGTGTAGCCTTACCCAACGGTAATCGAAACCTATTATTACAACTTGATCGTAAACGCGTGTTCTTGTCAAAACTATTTATTAAAACATTAAACACAACGCGAAAACTTGATTCGTACTAAGTTTAGCGTGAATAAATTATTAGTACTCGAATCACTTCGGCCAAGAATCATTTCAACCACGTCAACCGCTAGTATCGACTGTTTATAACGCTTCAACGGGTACACCATTTATAGGTATGGAATGAACAATGCAAAACGCAGATACAAGGGATAAGTAAGAAAATGTGGCAAAGAGATAAGAACCAACCTTCAGCGACATCAACTATCTTGTCCGTCATTGCTTTTGGGTTTCGAAGAATGAGACCTGAGAATAGCTTTCGATAAAACTGCAACCGAATCATGATTGTAGAGATAAAGAGCTCATCACATGGAGTACACCACGACTTGAATATAAACTCCATACATGTTTCAACGGCCAAAAGTAGCTGAATAGCAATAACGAGAAAAACGGGAGTAACAGTTGCAAAAAAGAAATTCGACATATCTTGAGAGCCTCTAGCCTAAAAACGCGTTATTTCGAAGTTTCCCTTAAACATTCACATCACCAATCTCAAGACATACTTCGCACAATGTTTGTAAGCAACACAAGTAAAGTCCCTAGTTCACAGATTAAAACAATGGGATTTCGTTCTTGAAGCTTTGTGTCTAGCCGCAAGACATTCGACAGCAGGATATTTACGTAACGCGAACAAACAATCGAATTTCGACTTTGACTGCTTTGCTTCATTAATCACCCTTATTCTGAAGATCAATCAATCAATCGATAACATGCACATCAGAAAACTCGGATCAACAAGCAGACCCTTTAATACTTTTAGCCAGAGGCTAAGCAGATGACGGCGACTTGAGCTCAAGAGATGAACACGATCCACTGTTCCAAGCATGAAAGCGGCTGCCTTCAGCAACCTTTTTGAAGAAACTCCTGGTGTCTCGTTGGGGAACATGCAGAATGGTAAAGGATGGATCACAAGTCTTAGTCAACGGCCAAACGTAAAAATACGCATGTCTCGGGTTCTGGCGAGTAAACCTGATCTATCCCAGCTGCATAAAACATGTCTTGTAACTTTCTGGCTTCATACCAGCTGACGCTACCAGATGAGTGCTACTGAGGTAAAACGTCGATGTCAATACGTTCAAACTTCAGCGGACAGATATTAACCGTAAAGTGAAAAGGCAATAACTGCGATCTTATAAATCCAACTCCCGAATTTAAGAAAAATAGTTTATCAATACCAAAGACGGCACACGCTAGATAAGACTACCCCAGCTTAGAAATACACGGCTCAGCTGTACTGACCATGCATCTGTCAGCAGACACACAATTTTTGCTACTTACTTTGCCTGTTCAGTAACCTGAAGGATGTCATATTTAGTTTAAGGCTAAGAGTATTACCGCAGTGTTGAGGTAACGTTACGCTCCGTGAAGCTGTAAAACATATAACAGAGACGGACAGAACAGAAAATATCGTCTGGCAACAGCTATGTCCCATACAAATGATCAGATAACAATACATTGTCTTCAACTAAGTAGTCTAGACCAGTCACCTTTACACCGAACAGAATACCAACGATTGTAACCTGTGTGTCGCCAACTGTCCTGCATTGGTTCGTCCAGGATGAACTGAACGACTACTTTGATGTGAAATATATTTGAAAGTTATCTGTAAATCTTAATTTGAACTTAATGCTTTAAAATAAAGCGCCAAATGTGTGCTAAAATTTCTAAGTTGGCACACCTGCATTCAACCGACTCCATATGTGCAGATTTATCGACCGAAAGGAACACACCACTGAAGTTGAGAAATACAGGTGCCGCTGGTCAGTGGTAGGCGTGATTTTGTTACAGTATTTGGCAGAGTAAAAATGACCTACACAACCATAGGGGAGACGCAAACTCGCCTACTTTACTATGTCAGCAACCAGAACAGCAGTCAACTGACGAAGTAAGGTGGATTCCAACAGCCTAATTATAGCAAGGATTGGTTTAATCTCTCTGTGGTTCTCATAGATGTCTTTTCTTAACTGTGCGAACTATAATATCCGTTTCAGTTAAGAAGGACACTCCCAGTAGCACAGACTGATTAGAACACGCGGATTGAAGCCTCCACAAATGCTTCACAACTACCTGTGCATAGTACCGAGTGGAGATCATTCCAGCCAGAAACTTCGAAACGTTTCAAGGCCAGGAGATAATCGCGGATTCCGAATTAAATTAGTGGTTTTAAGATACCAAAATATAACTCGAAAATATGTGCAAAGGACCAGCTGGACTGACCCTCGGATTGTACCTAGCTAATCCTCCTGATTAGCAAATAAATGTCACTTACCTTTGACAATTTCACAGACGGGTGACATCCTAGCAATTGTGCAGCGGATAAGCTGAAACATTCCTCGGTGAGAAGACAACTCTCACCATATTCCATTTTGTTAGTGGACGAGAGTCTAGCGCGTACCCACTTGTCCACTACAAATTGGTGAGCCCGAGTGCTAATCATTCTTCTTTCAACACTCTCGTTTCGGTTCACTGCAAACTGCTGAACCCTAGTGATGATTCTCTTCAGCGCCTTTCCTTCGGTCGCCATTACAAATTGGTGAACTTTTTTAATGAGCATCTCTTTTCTGAACGTTCCACTCCTGATTTATTATTACAAATTGGTGAACATGTTCTTAACGGCTTCTTTCGACGCATTTTTATCTCCACTCCGAACACGACTTGGTGAGTCCGTTCCATTTTGCTGGTTCCCCCAGCCTATCCTACGCTTAGTAATTTGACAACCTCCAATTTAAACGAGTTCATAATCTCTTTTCAGTGTTTCTTCCCGCTTCATTAAACGCGTCATTTACTGTCTATTCTTAGGCATATCCGCGTTCACATTTTACAAGCTTTAACCGTCTTATTTTTTTATGCGGCAGCAGGTTATAAGCAGAGTTACTGATAGCACTAAATCCTCGATTTTCACTGGTCACTGTATTATTCCATGTGCCTCATTTGCCAACCATGCGTTTGACGACAGACACGTGTTCAGCCTGCGCATCTGACCACTCACGACTTCGGCGCCACCAGACACAAGTAAGTCTTCGCGCGTAAACATTTTCGTAGGTTCTCGGTAGTTTTCACTTACATCCGTTTCACTCGCCATCCGCATCGTGACATAGTTGCAAAGTTCATCTCATTCCAGATCGTTTCTTGTGCACGCCGCTATCATTGTTTAGTCATACGGCTGTTTAGCGTCTCTGCGGCAAATGTGGTCGTTCCAATTCATATTGGTCTCCTCGCACATCCACTTAACAACGTCCGCCAGCCCAGCCTACTCCAGCATGAGACTCAGTAGCCAACGCGGCTCTACAGAACTATCTTGACCCCGAATCCTGTTACCACACTGCGGTCTGCTCACTGACTCAGCAGCTAGCCTAGTTTAATATTCACGTGTCAACAAATCTGGCGGCACTGGTCGTACTGGCTATCTCTCGGACATCTTCCCAAAGGTGTAGTTTTTACGGTCGTAAGCAGCACGGTAGACACCTCGGAGTAAACGTCCTGTCGGCTCAAACCACTAACGCTTGCTGAAGCATCACCCGTCGATAGGTTATTCCCACACGACACCTCAGTAGATCAGGTTTCTGGCACGGGCAATTCATCGGACATACCAACGTGCTGTTCATCTCATTTCCGCTACGATATCCTCACCAGTCAGGACCGACCCAGAGACAATCTCTGTCGTTCAGCCACACTAGTGCAGCTTTCTGCCACGACACACCTCAGCCGGCATCGGACTCTGCGACGTCCTAAGCACCACCTAACGCGGGTAATGCAGGAGAAAGACGACTATCATCACTGTCCTCGCTGAACGGTCATTCTCGATTGCTCACTGCGCACAACCACCTTCGGTCTCCACCGATCATTCGACTTGCATCATCGCATCAAACGCTTTGTTAGGTTATACCAGATTGTTTGCACACGTTTGTGTAAACCATGAATATCTCCAAGCCAACAGTATTTCCCAATGAACGATTGCGCGGATAACACTACCGACACCAAACCTACGCCATTTACTGCATCTCAGGTAAATTGGCGTCAATTCACATGACCCGTCTGAGAATGTTCGCTGATTTAAACATCGCGTACTATTTCTAGGTGTTATTAATCCATTTATCCATTCTTAACCTAGGCACATTCATTGCATAAGCTTCTTCATACTAACCAGTCTTTAGATTTCTATGCTGAGTTCCAATACCTTTATTGTATATCCACTGGAACCTAACCCACGTCACTATGGTATGGAAAATCGTTCTTTTGAAAACGTTCAGAAAATCGCTAAACCTTTTGAAAACCAACAAACCCTTCAAAATATGGCACACGTTCAACTTCTATCCCGGATGAGTTATATATTTCTTTCTGGCTGCTCGCTCCCCGTATGTGTCTACATTTCAGACATTAGGGAAAGCTTGAACGTGTTTGCTGAACCTCCGAAGAACATCCAACGGAAGTCCCCTCCAGCTCCCATCGTCTAGCCTACGACAGACGTTTTTATCCTGATCGCATTTGCACATCTTGCACTTTGCACCTTTCAGGGCTTTCGCAATTTAGAAGCCTAGCGGCTTAGAAGGAGGTACAATGATGCTACCTATGTCGAGTCTTTGCCAACACCCAACTGACACATTTCGACCGCATCGTTGTGGAGTAAACCAACTAGCAAATCGACCAGGGAAAATCCCACCTGCCTTCCACTCTGCGTCCTACATACACGCATTCACTAGGCCTAAGCACGCATCATCACCGGTGTGGCTCGCGATTGTCTCCTTTTAATGTAAGGCCCACCACATGACGGGCATCATTCATGCGAACACAGGCCATCATCGACATTTATACACATAATGACTCAATGACGTCGGAAGTACGCAACTTCCTCGGCTACACTGCCACACTCACCAGTATGTACACTGAGCCCGGTAGTTCACACCATTCCCACGTTGGGTTAGTTTCACTCTAACCTGGCGCAGAAGCACCAGGAAGGGGACCTTGTGGTCTTGGGTCTTTTGTGTATGTACTCATGGCATCGGGAGTGTCATGAACGAAACCACAAGGGGGTGGCTCATACGTCGATACCTCCGGTTACATGCTCGAAGGTTGTCTACCGCCACCCTTTTGGGGGGGGGGACTTGTGTGGTGACCGGCGATCGTGTAGCTTCTCTAAGGATCCCGGCTGCAATCGTGTTTTCCTGCTTGTTTGTTCTGTACGCATGATCCCGTGTACGCCTACAATAAGAGGCCTGATACGAACTCAGCGCCATTTTCTTCAGTCGTGCAACTAATTGCACACAGCGAATACATAACCTCTTCTTAATGACTCCTTTTATTCTATTCCTCAAAGTCATTAAACCCGTACCTATTCGAGCGCTGTTTAACGCACTCGAAGGTTCCACGCACTTTTCGCTTGGCGCGCTTCTGAATGCCGCCGAGTGAGCTGTGGCCCATCTTGTGCTTCTCTTTTTTTCCCTTTTGGTTGTTACCGTTGGTGTCAGACTAGGCTAGAACTAATTACTTATCATATTTCCAAATAATGATGGAAATATACGGTTTGTTTCCAAACCCCACTGCTTTCTTTAGTTCGATGCCTGTTGGGACTACGTTTTGATTGTTTTTCAAGAAATGCATATTAAATTGTTAGTGAACGAGGTTCTAGCGCGTACCCATTTGTCCACTGCAATTTTCCCGTCCGAGACCAGACAACGTTTGAGACTGATCAACCTTCCCAAACTGTGACTGTTTTTTTTACCAAGCCTTTAGGGCTTTCGAGATCTGGCACTCATCATGCTCATCAGCGATCGTACCGCAAGCGGGAGCATCTACTGCCTGAAAGTCCTGAATAACAAGACGTAAGGATGACTTGGTCAGTATTGTATGTTCGTCTGATGCGCCTGCCAAACTGCAGCTTCGGTTGGCTGCTCAACTGTCAGTCACTCGGAGTGGCGAGACAGCTGTCCGATGAACCAAAGAAACGACGACAGACAATAGCCGAGAGCAGGCGTATGCTTCGCTAAGACTGGCAATCCTGAATGAAGCCAAGCCAACTGAAGTTAACAAATACGTGGTTTACCAGAAACCAGACCCAATCAGCTGAGAGGAGGCGACAAGTTCGGCACCGTCTGAAACCAGTACCGTCTAATATGTCGCAGAATTCGAACATAAGCCTTGAACCCACTAAATTGACTTTTAATGCCTTGTGTGTCGTTTCAAAATATTCTTACTGGTTGGGATGGCATGTCCGGATAGCGCCTATGCCTAAATTGCTGGGAGTGGCATCCTACATGAAGGCCGTGCCGCAGGGGCGAATACGGTATGGGCGGGTACGAATCGACAATGCACATGTGTTGAGTGACGTTCATGCATGCATTAAGAGCAACGCCTGGCTGGGTGAACCATGCCATCTGTTTTACAACTGGTACTATGTTTAGTCTACGCACATAAACCTAAAGGTTGTGTACCACACTACTGAATCCGTAGGGGGTGCTCAAGCAGTGAGGGACGAATCTACAAGTATATAGCAGAACTATAATTATAGTTGCGTCAGCGCTCTGTTCCGCGTACCGAAGAATAGGGTTACAAAAGATACGTTCAAACAAAGAGCACTACGGCCGTCCAAAGGTTGACCGTGATCGCCGGCGTACTATTGCGTACGGTCGGAAAAACCACACACTTTCGGAAGCTTGTTACAGCTTACATCTACTGCGCACGGCACTAATCGGAATGAGTTGTCACCGTCTTATTCACTGCGCTTCGGGTTGTGTTAGCCCCCCCCCAATGTCAAGTGAGTCAGCTGTTTGAGGCACTGGCTCCGGGCATGGTCCCAAAAGAAACCCTACATCCTGTTGCCTCGCGGATCTGGCTTATGTGTCAGAAGCTCTAGGTGGGGTCCTTATGAAAACAATTTTTTCTTTTGTTCAACAGGTCAAATGGTTGTTTCGAACAGACGTGCGTCTGAACATAAGGCACTGTCCGTCAGGATACGGAACCTGCGTACGCTGTTGGATCAATGCAACGTCGGACGGTCGGAACGCCGCACCGCACTGATCGCCATAGAACTGAGCCGCTACGGCACGGACGTCGCAGCCCCGAATGAGACAAAGCTTGCAGACAAAGGCGGACTCCGAAAGACAGGTGGCGAGTACATCTTCCACTGGGTAAGTTAGCCGGTAGACCATGCTCGGGAGCACGATGTCTACTTTGCAGTCGCTGACTACATTAATTCCATGAAGACAGACGAGCCGCATGGCATCAGCCCTCGAATTGTGTACATGCTCCTTCGACCTGGCCGAAGTGTGTGCCACATTTCTTGATGTTTATGGTCCAGCTATGTGTCATACCGATAACACAAAGGATCAGCTCTATAATCAGGTGTCCACCACAATCCGCTTGACCTCACTGAATAGCCGACCGTTTGGTCTGAGTGACTTCAATGTACCAGTTGGACTCAATTCAGCGGCCTAGCCGGGAATCCGCGGACCTCACGGCGTTGGCGCAGTCAGCAAGAATGATGACTGTCTGCTCCATCTGCGTGCTGCTCACGAGTTGGCTATCACCAGCTCACAAACCTTCTGAATATCGCGCGGTACACGGACATTGTAGTACTGGATAGAGACATTAAAGCTCAGGTAGGCAGGCTAAGCGCTAGCGACCGTCACTTAGGTAGTTTATATTCTTACAGTACAGCGTCAAGTATAATAATAACGAGTACGTCTAAAACCAGTACCGACTAAAAAAACGGCTTACGCTCCGAGCATAGCTGCAATGGTTGCCCGCTATTATCCGAGCGATGTGATGCTATCTTAAATCTGCCACCTGAACGATGCTCGGCAACATCAAGGCGGCAAACATAAGCGTTCATATCTTCGCCCAGAATGACTACCAGAACCATGTGTTAACCGAAAGAGAGCGGTCAGATCCGAGTAAAAGACGTCCTTGACACCGCTGTCGCTACAGTCTGACGGGAGAATAAACAGATGCGATGAAAAGATTTCTAAAACATTTTTCGTCTAGAGCACGTGTGGCACTGTTTCAGTTGGTACTACTGCACGTGTAGCTGCAAACATTAGGTCTATATGCCAAACTCTTGACGATCGCCGGAATATTCCATCCACCAGCGAGTGTAACTCGACCTGCAATATTACTCTCTAGGAGCTCCGGGAGCAACTACGAGAGGATCGCGAGGCCTCATGGAGATGTATTATCGACAGGGACCAACTCGCTGCAACCGGGAACTCCCGAAAGATTTTCAACTCTAACCGTGCAACCGTAGCAGGAATTCAAGTGTGAGTGGCAATCTGCGAAGTTAACGGTGACCTTATTCATAACCTGCAACAACACTTAGGATGTTGGTCTGAGAATTTCCAACAGCAGTACAACTGGTCACCCACGCCTTCTAGCTCCGCCTGTGCACATTGGTTTGTTGAAGGCCCTTCGCCCCCAGAAACACAAGTCTCAGTTGAGGTCAAAGTCCTGAAACTTCACAAGGCTCAGACGAAATTTTTCCTGCATTTTTTGAGAATGGAAGTAAAACCTTAGTTAAACAGCTGACAACAATCTTCCGGAAACCTTGTGTCAGTATAGCATATATAAAGAGACGTTGTTTAGTTAACGTCATCTCCATTTCCAAAAAAGGTTCATGCACTTCGTACTCAAATCACATAGGCATCAGTCTGACGCCTATTACGTCGAAGTTGCTCACAGTCATCGTATTTCTTAGACCAAGCAAAATGTGCGAAAAAATATATCATTGAGAAGCAAGCTGGCCTTCGCCATGGTAGCGACTGCGCTGATCATATCTTCACACTTTGCCATTCAAACAGAAGGCCAACAGTTGTTATCTTCTTAGACATAAGAGGGACTATTGATTCGGTTGACATAGCTGCACTACAGGAATATCTATCGGGAAGTACGTGAACATCCTGGAAGCAAATCAATGTCAGGCCTCGGACAGGATTAGGGCTGACAGTAGTGTATCACCGACCTTTTGCATCACAAGTGAGGTGCAGAAAGGCTGTCTAGTCTCCCATTTTTTATTCAACTTTGCAGTAGACGAAATCCTAGTGTGCCCCGGCGTACTGATAGTATAGTGGTGTGAAGCTGCTCCCAGGCACCCAACTTCGAAACACAGAATATGCAGACGACACCGCCCTAGTCTGTGAAGGCTCACAGGAAGGCCAGAATATTTTAAGTAGATTACAAGCTTTAGTGCATCAGTGATATGGTTTTTGCACCTACTAAGTGCGAGGTGCCCTTACAAGATCGGCAGGACTCTGCGCCTGCCCTCATCCTTGATGGTGAGCAGCTGGAAATAGTCCGAAAGTTTGTGCGCCTTGGGAGCTGTATCGATGCTAGTGGATTGTCTGATGAGATCACAAGTCGCATAGGAAATGCACGGACGGCGTTCCCTAAATTGTGCTATCTGTGGTATCGGCATGATCTCAATCTTTATGTGAAAGGCAGTGTACAACATCAAGGTAAAGGTAGTCCTACTGTACGGCTCCGATACCTGGTCCATTCCCACGGAGGACGTTTACAGAGTGTCCGTTTACGATCATCCGTGTGTCTGAAGCATTACCAGTGTGTGGTGGGAACACCGTGTCAACAACGACGGAGTTCGCCGACCTGTTTCACAAGCGTCATTGGTTTGGTCGCATTTTAAGAATTGAAACTCAACGCCTGCCACATCATGTCTTGTTTGCCACTGGTGGATCAGGCTGGAAGCAGACGTCCTATGTTTATCGTATGACATTGGTTTGGGGTATGAAGGCACTCACTATGAATCTCGCATCAGTAGGGGGCTCTCAGCTTCTTGGTTGGGATCCGGAGAACAGTGAACACATCTGGCTGGAAACGCTGTTTGATATGACGAAGAGTAGAAGTCAACGACGCTTGTGTTACGCGTTCCAGTATGCATCTTTGCAAGTCCTTCTTCTTTGTCCTTCCATATTTTGTCCCTTTCTTGCCTTGCGTAACAGATTTTCTCTCTCATATTACAGCAAGTTCGCCATTTCATGTTAAGTATATCAAGTGTTTATACTTAGCACAAACACCCAACTCCAACCAGATGCGAGCGTTATCAACCCATTGACACCCACGGGGCGATCATTACCATTTACTAGATTACGTGACCATGCGGCAGTGGGACATTCGTAAAGTGTGTATCGCGAAAATGATCCACGGAGCTGAATGTAGCACAGATCATAAGATGGTCTAAATCGAATTGTTTCCTCAGGTTTGAAAGCATGTTTACTGAAGATCCTACGGAGAACGACACAAACCGAGTGTTAACTGGCTGGAGGGGAAAATATGAGGAATACTTTTCAACACTCAGTTGCCGTTCGTCAGAAAGACACACCTGTATCAACCACCCCAGAGAGTATATGGCAACATTTCAAAGAACAGATCACGACAACAGCCATCCAGTAGATAAGTATTCAGGGCCGGGAACGGCCAAACTGGTTTGAAGATGTCAACGTATCTATCCCCAACTTGGTACGAGAGAGAAATATAAAGTTTGCTGTCTTCATAACGGAATCGGATAATGAAGTGAAAAAAGCCACGTATCGGAGTGTTCGTCGATAACTCGTCAAAAGGTTCCGCGGAGTTAAAGATCGATGGAAAAAGCAAGGAGAACTGATGCAAGGCTACGCTGATCGCCGAAAACACGAGTTTTAGCCAATCCACTCGGTCTAATACAGTACTCAGTCAACACACTGGTATACGCCCTGTTTTGGTATCATGCCAGTGATTAGAAACCAGTTTCCGGCGGCGATAAGTTTCTGGAACAGAAAACTCGTGTAAGCTCGGTGATGCGCGCCAAAAGTGAAAACTGAATAGAAACCTTTCGATTCCACCCCAATCACACTTTTTCAGTCAATACGAACTCTAGACTACGCTACCTATCCCCAGGCACATTGAATATTCATACTTTTATTTCTTGGTCCCACATAACCTCAACTGTTGCTATTTCATTCAAAGAAAGGACGTCAACAGCTAATCGTAGGGTCTTAAACGAGGTAAGTCTCAGAACGGTTTTTCAAAACGATGTTGCGTAAAATCTTGGTGCATCTCGAAGACTTCTTGCCTGCTGAGAGAACTAGTAGGCGTGTATATAGAATAAAAAGCAAGGATTGTCCGCAAGTTTATACAGCACGACCGTTCTATGAGTGTCCCAACTGAACATTTTTAGGTCACTCGTAGGATGCTCAGAAAAAATTTCAGCGTATCACAGTTTTTACTGCATTTTTCAATTTCACACGTAATTCGCCGATTATACTTAGGGGAAACTACTCCTTACACTGTCACTTACATAACAGTCCTCCGACTTAAGACGAATTAACCGAAAAGCGTTCGACGCAACAACAAAAAATACGCCAGTTATTGTGGATACATATTTACATTGGAAAATGTACACCCGTAATCGGTGTCGAAGTACTTGAAAAATTTTCCTCACTTTTACAAGCACTCCCAGATAGCACGCCCGAGATGGTCCTTCAGGGGAAACCGGGGGGCCTTTGGGGGCACTGCATTTCAGGTAAATAATTGACACCGAACGGCGATCTTTTATTTTCTTTTTGATATAATCAACATTGCGCAATAACGTGAAGACAACAAATAGCAGATCACGACAACCTACTGACATTGGAAGCCAACACACAGGGAACTCAATTAGTTATGTGAAAGTGATACAGTAACACAGAACAATAAAATGACAAGCGTTAACATACAGGCACCAACATCAACAACAGAAGTAAAGAAATCGAAAGAAGTACATAGGATGAGATAATATCATGTATTTGTCCTGAAAAACCAACTTATTTACAAAGCCCCATCTTGCCCCATTAAAAATGGGGCTGTGTGCTGCTTGGGTTGTTTGGATAATGAGTAGGTAGCCTGCAAATGAGATAAAAAATTCTATTTCAGGGATACGTTTGAAATAAC
>LUCH01001281.1:101194-130073 GCA_013368495.1 Paragonimus heterotremus | reverse complement strand
TGTTAATTGTTTCATATTAATAAGAGACGAAGCCGAACCGTGTACGAGGTCTTCTCCTTATTACTTGCGTGGGAGGTTTCAATCCGAGTACGATTTCTAGGGCTATTCGAAGTCCCTAATTCCGAGTATTACAATTACTCAAACAATTCGTTTCTGTTTACTGAGTGTACACATAAGGTAGAGTCAACCAAGTCCGGTTCAGGTTGATCGGAGTCGATAAATTATTAATCTGTTATGACGAATTACAATTAGCACTACGAATTTTCGCTGTCTCATACTAAACTCTCTTGAAGTGAACTTAAACTACAAAGGTTACAATGTGTCCTGGAACGCAAGTTGTAAATACATATAGCCAGGGTTACCGCTGTCTTCAGATGCTATGAACAAAGACGTTCAAAAGAGATGGTCTGCAAATAAAAAATGTGCTACCTATCATTAGTCACGGTGTTGTCTATTTTACAGAGAAACCTGAACAACAAATCAACGAAATGTGCGGTAGCTGAGCGAATTCTGTCTGCAATATTAACGCACATCTTAGATATTCGGTGGCCGGACAGGTTAAAAAAACCGGAGATTATTCGATGAGCATACACAAACGGGACTGTGCACATACTAATGCTTTATCAGCTACGTTGTTCAAAACATGTACGTAAGATGATTAACGAGCTCGTTACTAAACAATCATTGTACAGGCTGTTAAAAGAGGGTTGGCAGAACAGTAGTCTCCAAAAGCTGCGACACAAGAATATTATCCAGGTAAGTTTCTCACGTCGTGCCATAGATTTTGGAGCATGGGAAGAAGTAGCATTGAATCGGATTCTATAGAGAAAGATAATCCAGAGGTGAATCAGGAAGTCCAGTAAGCAGCAGCTCTAGTACCGTGAATCCCAGTGTGCAGTACACAACCAAATCATAGAGGTAACAGGTCGTAGCGATGTGATCATGTAGTGCTGTGACTGCGGCCGCGAATGTGCTGGCCATCCTGGACCGATAAGTCGTTACGGTACCCACAAAGAACCTCAAGGAAGAGATGACTGCTATGAACATAAATAACAAATTAATTGCATAATTTCCACTTCAATCAGCAAACCACTCCGGTGGCTTAGCAAGTCAACCTCTTTTCCATGATAAACCTGTGCAATGATGGTTTTTATGCGGCTCTGTTGGTGGACTGTGGCCGAAAGGTATTAATCAGTTCCACGTCCGAAACAAAAATTCATTTTTATTCGATGCCCTGTATGAAGGGTTTCTTTTTCCTTCTCCTCGCAATATTTGTCTTCCTGGCTCAGATTTCACTATTGGAGCGTGTCCTTATTCTTTGATTCTGACGGACGTAAATCTGACTTTCGAATTAGTCTACCAGTATTGGATTTACACAGGATACGAGGTGTATGAGTGGAACCATATGTGGTGAGACACAGACCAATTGTGAGCAAGTCTTTGATTTCTACCGTTGCGGCAGACTAATCTGGAAGTCAACGTCACCAACCACACTCACCCCTCAAAAATTCACACTTCTCGTGCAATCAAAAGTGTTACATCTGGCAGTATACTACTTTCGATGATAATTTCTGTCGGAATCATTGATAAATAGTATATTTTTAATAAAAATTTGTTTGAACCAAATGAATTTACCGTTTTACTAAGGTGATATTATCGCAATAAGACTATTTCTAAACACTGTAAAAACAGTAAGATTTCCAAACACAGAACTTCCAGGCATTTTGTTTTCGTAATTTTTGTGTGACATATTCAGTTGTGCCTGTAACTCAACAAACCACCATCAACACAATGTCTGCTCACCAACGGCAAAATGTTTGCCCAAAGTTGATTCACCTTATGTTTGTTAACGCACCAGTCATGCATTTGTGGAAAGTCAGAGCATTATCGGTTAAAAATAGATAAAGTAATAAGCTAACCGGTAAACTTCCGAGGAGAATATGCGAATAAACTCATGAATATATTCATAAGAGGTTCATGTGAATTGATGTCCCTGGCATACGGATGAGTATCTTTGATGGAAAACCTGGAAAACCTGAATATCATAATTTGCTTTTATAATTATACCAGGTGATATTAGTCTTGTTAAGGTGGTAGTGAGCAGTAAATTTTTGTCGCGTGTTCCATCACACCTTAACACTCATATCACTTTCACATTACTGGATGATTTCTTTTGTTACCAGGTCCATATGCCATTCGTGCTAGAGCTACCCCAGTGAAAATGTTCTAATAATCTGTTGGTTTAATTTGATCGTTTCGGACGCAAGCAGTACACTAAGTAATCCCCAGTATCAGAAACTTATTGTTATGCGCCAGTGCATTTATTCATAGGGGAGGCTAAGGACTTTCTCTTTCTACAAAAATGGTAAGTACTTGCCAGAGATTGTTCAGATGTTAGCACACAGTGAACACACTGAGCTACGCTTTTGTGGGGAAACCGTACTAATCACTGCACCACTGATCTCATATTAGGCACCAACGAATTATCATTTGCCAGTGTTCAACGGCATATGCTTGTGAGTAAGGCTGTGACCGTCCGACCATCTTGACAGGAGACAGTAACAGTCACGTTAACTACAACTGATGGTTCTACGTCTAGGACTTCTCTACAAGATGAAATCATGAAAATCATTAACTTGTTGAACGGTGTTTTGATTACTGTTTGGTAATAGAGGATTTTGGTTAAACATGCACGAACCATAGTTCAACTATGGGAGTTGTGTTGTTACAGATTGCACATTCAGTTCTAAACGATAATAACCAGTCTAATAAACAGAGCTTGAGCAACCCGAACAAAGCGAGCGATTCTAATAGTTTGTGGATGGACAGCAGCATAAAAACAGGGTACTGTTACACTGTCTTATCAAAAATCACCACAGAAAAACACTGTAAAGAAAGTAAACTACTTCTTCGGTGGAGGTGGTTATCCTTGGAGGATAATACACTATTATTGTGGAAGCCGGTCGTTGTAAACACGGTACATTGAGATGACATTCCATTGTGAGAGCCGTCAGAGTACATACTACAATGAGTAATAATTCAATGGTCTCACAGTTAGGAGGCGCATCTCCTAACGAAACAGCCAGGACGCATCATGTTATATCGATCGGCCAGCCCGGTTCGGATAGTATGGCCGTGGGTGGTGGTATGGTTCCACTCAGCCAATCAGATTGCAGGTGTGCGGTCGAACGCCTGTTTTCTTGCGTTGCTTTCTGATGTCCCTTGTGACGTTCTGACTGCCATATATGACCGTTTAGTCTGAACTGCCCTGTTTCTGACTGTCAGGTAGGGTAATTATTTCGTCCTATAAATTTAGAGTCCCTATGGCCTAATTTTGACTCGTTCTTCCAGTAAACGGTGCTGCTACCTATCTTCTCTTTCTCGGTTTTGAGTCAAACGATTGAGCGCGTAATTAAAGCAATGGTCCAGTGCTCACCGAGACTGTTCGTAAGATCTTGCTGACTCATTCCCAGTCAGCTATAATGTCCAGACTAATAAGATGGGCCACATGTTGAGCAATAAAATATATGTGCATACAAGCGGTTCAAACTGAAACAGAAGAAAAACCAGTCTACGTTAAGTTGTCCAGCATTTTTTGCCGTGTAAACAACTAGATCACAAGTGAAATCACGGGTATGCTGTGGCTGAGCCAACCAATCGCAAAGACACTGTTCATCCATGCAATAAGTCACCGCCGGTGAACAACGCATACATATCACAACCAGTAGTAGACAGACGTTGATTTCTTGGACACAAACTTTTGGTCCGTATGGACAACTGAGATCAAGTAAGCGAAATCCTGGTGGTCAAAAGCTGAGATACCAGGATGCTGTGTAGGTAAGTCTTTCACGTTGTAAAATAGATTTTAGATGTTGGGAAGACTTAGTGTTGAACCGGAAAGTCTGGAGAAATACGATTCGGACGGGCGTCCGCGAGTTCAACGAGCAGTTATTGCGCGGCCTAGAACGAAAGCGCGCGGTAAGCAAGGGAACCATCGGTGCCACAGGTCGTGGTGACATGACAGTATGGCGTTGCGATGTGTGCGGCCGCGAATGCGCTGGCCGCCTTTGGATTAGTAGGTCACCAGCGTACTCACAGTGCACCGTCGGCGAAGAGACAACGAGTATGTTAGGCTCAGGTAAGTCATATCAGCATATCCATTTTATTTTGTTAATGATTGCATCGACCAAGACCATGATCGTTTGGCAATTAATTCGCTCCTGTTTTCAGAAACTTGGGTGCCTGCGGTCTTCTACCCATTGTTTTCTTCAGTTCTGCTGGTGTATTGTATGATGAATGATTTGCCTGTTGTTTTCGCAGTCAAATCTGAATTTTGTTCTTCACTCTTATTCTCTATGGAATGTATTAACATGCATTCGTATACTGAAAGGCTTCTTGTATTACATTTTATGTATCTTTCTTGTCAATACAGGTCTTGTGATTGCAGTCTCTCATTTTATTTTCCGAGAGTTTCCTTTTCTTGCAAGCCATTCAATTGGCTAACCGGCAGTGGCCAGCTGGACATAAAGGCCTCACCCACACACCTACTGGTCTTATTGATTCGGGTTTACACCGGATATGTGGTGTGTGAGTGGAACCTAAAGTGGTGTAGCGTGAGCTACTTGGGGTGAAGGTGTGAAGAGCGGGCGTCCCTTAGCTTCGGTTACTGTGACAGGCTAATTTGTTTCGGATGCCACCAACCGTGTGTGCGTACAACCATAAAATCAATCAAACTACATGACATTGCACATAAGGACTAGGAATAACTAAAATGACAGGCGATGAAACAGCCCCCAATTGATGAATTACACTCCCATGAAACATATGGTTTAAAGAACCACATCGAATCAAGCCGAATCAAATGACTGATGTAAGTCAAATTGCGTCAGGAGCACAAGAGAGTCAGTGGTTCATCTCCAGCAGTTCATTGCATGCAAACCAGATTGATGGCAAAAGTAGAACGTGTAAAACTAAATAAGCGGTTGCTGAATTATCTCTGTTCGAAGAAGTTTAACCGTACAAACGATGCGTACGAAGATCTTTCAGAAAGCAACAAATCTTGTTAAAGCAAACAGTGTGTAACGTACAGCTACAGTTATCACAAAAACGATAATAAAATTCGAACATATTTCATAAAATTGAAATAACTGTACAAACAAAACTGACCTTTTCGACTAGTGCCACTATCTGAGTCATAGGAAGCAGGCACGTTCCAGTTGTTAGGTAGATTCGTGTCTCGTATGTTGGGAGAGCCATATTTTGTTATGTGGGAACTTAAAGTCGACACACCTGAAGGAACGCCTTTGCTGATTTGATTATTTATCGTTTTCCTCATCGTCAGCATAGCTAATTCTGAGGGTTTGAGAGCGCTAGTGTGTTTCAGCACCGGTCCAGTCCAGGAGTCCGGATCGAAAGGAACAAGAACCAGTTGACTCAAGTCGATTCGAGGTTGACGAATTACCACACGACAAGGAGGGACCTTAGAACCCCAATTGTAATGCGGTCCATTCGTGGGCGGCCTACGCATTGTGCTCGCCTGTCGGAGTTGCGAACGGGAAGTAGTGGCTCGGTGAAATCGACGCATCGAGGACAGAGATGTGTGGTAGTCAAGCTCTGAATCTGAAAAAGCAACGCTGTCGTTCAGACTGCAGTCAGATTTGCTTGGGATAGGACAGATGAGCTGAGCTGGTTGATGGCCATCACATTCTGGCATTTCGGTGGACGAAATCGTACCTTGAGAATCACATCGATAGACACGGTCGTAGCGTTCAACGTCTAGTGTAGTGTTTGTGTGGAGAAATAGATAATGACATAGGGCAATAACAGAAGGCCCGGTATGTGTAGAATCTTTGAAGTTAGCAAATAAGTGAAAACTTGTTACCGGTTGACCGCAACCGGAAAAAGTAACATAGACAAAGAGTTAGGTCAATAATAGGAGCAGCGGAGATCAGAAAGTGAAAACACTTACAGCACATCCGGCTAAACACAACAACTTATCAATTCCAGCCTAAGTTTTCGATAAAGAATGGTTTTCACAGCAAAAGTATGAACTGACAACAGAACTTTCAATCATGTTTACTTGATTCTAGCCTCGACAGTCTATTCTAATTGGTCAAACCGTATCAACGAAGGAGAGATAAGACTGGCAGTCATCATCTGAGTTTACGAGCATTTCAAAATCAAACGTAAAAATCCGAATTAACACTACCCTGACACAAGATATCATCTATTGTCTGTCGTACTATCATCAATGTTAATGCTGTCGAAAATAGTCATTTGATCTGCAAAATCTGGAATGAAGTATTTTGGTTTAGTGCCGAACTATTGATTTTACCGCTTACTCTCTTATTATTACTCAGTTAATCTAAGAGGTTAGTGAACGATCGCTTTTCAATTCATATTGGGGGTATATGTAAATATGTGCATGTAGTGAGCGTAACCGGACAGCTATAACCGCACGCTACAGCCAATAAATGACACTATCTAATTCTACTATTGATTAAGGATTTAGTTAGCTACTTCACCTTAAATTGTCAAGCAGTTTGTTTTTATTTTAATCGTTCTGTAATAACACTCATTTGATGGGTTTACTTATTCTATTTACATCTTTGGTGACATTATTTATGTATCACCGTGGTATATAAGATGCGTAGTTTCCAGTTCAAGCTATGTACTCAAGCATAGGCCATTTGTGTGCGAATGATGGAATCCTACAAACCAAGTCAAGCAACGGAACATCACGGCGATGATCCACTCTCTACTGTCCGACACAACTACTGTGTATACTTTAGCTCCTACCATCCCACCCCCCGTTTTTAACACCTATTTTGAGCATGACTCAAATTCATTTTGTCAACTACTTGCAGCGCGAATATTCAGGTGCCTATCACAGCATTCTACCTGAGTGATGTTCACAACATCCTTTTTGGAGTATAGTTCATTCTGGTTGTGTAGAATCAATCGATTGCTCGAGAAGAGCTTACTAGATACGAATAGTGTATTTTATGGTCATAATTCACCTTTAGACTATTCGACACCAGTTTATAGATCACTTCCCCAGAAACGATCTAACGACTGGAACTGTTGAGATTGTTCACAACATTCTGTCAATCTGTTCTACAGTGCCGTGTACTGTGATCCAACCTTATTTTGATATGTAGGATCGTAGATTTAGTGATACGGGCTGCTCAAGATCTTCGTAGGAGCTCGTGCAATGAGTGATCCCAAACAGTTGGTATACATTCTTTAGCTCCCGGAAGTTCGTTGATACAGGCACTTGTCTATGAAATAGGCAGTCGAATGAACAGCAGTTACTCCTGCTATCGAGGTTTGAGCAGTTGAACAGCATGCGGCCCCACAAGTGACCCTGTACGCCACCTGGCAACGAGCATCATGTGATGCACATGCTGGAGACTAATACAGTTATTACGTGGTCATGGGAGGGTACACAAACACCGGTAACTGTCGGTCACAGCAACGGAACTGGTAACAAAATCTTAAAGCTTCTTAGTGCACTTGTGTAGCTTTCAGCAGGCCACATGTGCAAAAAACGTCCTATTGGATTTACTGAGATACTAGTGAACCAATCGGACAGATTCTTCATTTAATTTTGTGTTAAGCTCCTCTTCAGTAAATCGCAGCTATTGCTATCATGTAGTAACGTAGATTACAAGTGGGGATTTGAAACAGTAACAAACTATTACCACATAGGATGACTTACCGCTGGGTTGTGTTAGTAAAGGACGCGTGGGTGTCGATTCATTGGGTATACACGAAGGGCTTCGGATGGTAGGCGGTGAAGAATCAGGGGTAGGGGAAACAGCGACTGCCGATTCGACAGCTACTTGGCTAGGTCGACAAGTTTAACACAAAACACGATGACAGTTCACGGAAGTTTTTAGTTAGAAGTAAACAAACCAAACTGTTTTGTTCATCAAAAATTGACAGGTCTGTTTTCATGCAGGTAAATAATGACGAATGCGAAATCTATGAAACACATGCTCCCATGTGCTAAGCGAGCCAAACTATGAAGGTGATATGCGGAATAGTTGAAATGATCAATTTGAACAACCTTCTGACATACAGCACCAGAAGTGAACTATGAAAATATTAAGCCAGTTGAGTTTCGCCAGCTTGAAGACAGAATTCACCTTTCATATTGCATAAACGATCATCGACTTGTCATACGACTCCTTGAAGCTAGATGTATGCCGTGCCAATTGACCAATCGCAGGCCCTCGCCTACAAACGAATGTCAACTGAAGGTGCATGGCATCAGGAAGATTTGACAGATGCCAACGACTTTTTGGACCGTAGGTGAAACAGTCAGACTAGGTGTCAACGTAAGTGGGCGATTTTATTTTCTGGTTTTCCATGGGTGAAGGAGAGTAGCATTCACATTCAAAATGACATCGTGGAAAACGGCACAGTCTTCTGACTGGTGGGTGACCTAAGAATGTCTCTGAATCTTGACTCGAGGGTTGGTGTTGCTTTCAGTCGCCTGCAAAAATGCGTCAGTAAAAATCGTAGTTAAAAAAAATGAGGTGAAGTTGCTGGCAAGCAATAAAAGGTGAGCGTTGTTTCGGAAGGTCGTTGAATTCCACATCGTTTCCAAGTGTTCAGCATGCGGCACGTATCACACATTCGGTGGTAAGATATGGTAATGAACACCAATGGAAACACTTAGCCAAGTACACACGGACGGAATTGTGAGACTACGGATGCATTTTCAGCTTCGATGACTAGCACACTCACATACGATGACTAAATAACAGCTGAAGGATGTGAAAATGCGGTTACCCGAATTTACACTACCAGGATGTTATTTAGGTGAACAATCTATGTTATAGTATGGATCGAAAAACTGGAACGCCGGGAGCACCGCGATTCGCATGGGCGAGCAACAGTCGTATAGTAGTGAAGTACAGCACCCGAATCGTAAGAAAAACATAGTCTCTGTTGGCCACACTCACAAAGCAGTAATCTGAAAAGTGACTTGAAATGTTGAGTATTACAACTTGTTCCTAACATAGTGTTCTGCTTAATACATTCAATAATAGTTGAACACTTCCATTAGTTTGTACTATGGCTTCGTTTTATGCTATCCCACTTTCTTGATGTCTACTTGCATTGTCAACCCGTAGCATGTCGTTAGAAAATCCGTGATTTCTAGTTTCCGACACAAAAATATTTTGTATGTTTTCACCTTTGGATCACATTTAAGCTTGCTATTGGGCTAATCAACACGGACTCGTCGTAGTAAAAATCCCTCTGTTTACGTTTCCCTTGTTCTTTTGGGTTCATATAGTAACCAGAATTTGTACAGCCCAACTCCCTCATGTTGACAGTTGAATGCAGGGGCTCGTTGGTTCCAGTCGATGTGAAGCAATACTTCATGCGAGAAGGCTCACACTTTATGCATGAATGCACCGAGGTGTGTGAAGAAGTTTAGAAAAACTTTCCACAAGGTACAGGTTGTTTGGACGATGGGAGATCAGATACATTCATTACTATTATCACTGGGATGCGGTAAATTGGTACAATGAGAAAAAAACGGATAACGAATGAATTCAGGCAACTGTTCAGTCGATACATCAAAGCAATCACAAACTACAAGAATGTTCACGTATTCAAAAGATAGAATGATCTGCTTAAAACCGGTTGTCAACTGAAAATACTTCATATAAACTGAACATCACCTATAACTCATCGCAGCTGTCACATTCCCATTGCCTCTCTGGTCGGCTCCATTCGAAAAGAAACACTAGACTAGAATTTCGCTCTTGTTAGAGCTCGTCAGTAGTGCGTGGTGTGAAGTCAATGGTGCAATGGTCAACACGATTGCCTCATGAAAGCGGGACCGGTGTTCTAGTCCCGGCTGTGGCAAAGATATGCACAACTGACAAGGTCTAATAACAACGAAACTCGGGTCTAATGCTTCTTTACGAAAGGGACCGACCGAAAAATCCATGAGAATATGATCAATTGTGGGTTACGTTCAATTTATATAAAAACTAAAATCCCCTACTACTCAGTAATCAAACTGTTTTGTTTTGAACAGTACGTTTTCAACAACACATAGACTGTTTTACAAAACAAAATTCAAACTGAAGACTGAAAACAGACAGCTTACTTTACAGGGCAAAGTATGCTGGACAGATCACGACCAGAAGACGATTTGATTGAACCGGATTTGTGTTCAGATCCTCGACCAGATTGAGCAAGGTGCGGGTGCGAGGAATGGTGATTGTGTCGTCTGACCATATGATGATGATGAGAATGATGAGAAGGAGATGACTGCACACATATGCATGCCCAAAGGATGCAGATGGGAATGGACAAACAGAAATTTGGATGAACAGTCAAGCTGGAATAGAAAGCTACATTTAAAAATGCAATATATCATGAAGCTGGTTTACTCAGGCCGGACAGCCAGGGTGAGAGTGATAAGGCAAAAGTGTACCGGAATTCAGACTACATAAATACCTATATGGAAAAGGTTGACACAGCCGAGCATACAAAGGTAAATATGTACAAGCACTAGTTGGATTGGGAACAAAACAGAAGCCTTCTTTTTCAGACTGAAAACGATCTAACCGGCACAACAAAAGAAGGCATCAGCTGAAACGACAACTGACAGATGTCCAACAACTGGCAATGCCAGTGAAAAACCAACAATGACAAGGTGATACAACAGACGGATGGGTGTTTAGTCAGGTTGACAGGACCTGAACACACACACACGAACAGCAAGGTGATTAGAAGGCTACGATTGAAAAACGAGACAGTTTTTAGTCAGATCGATTCCGTACCGGGGAGCAATTGCGAAAAATAAGATGGAAAGCAAAACACAGGGTTTTTGTTGTTTATTCAGCTTCAAACCGCACACCCATTGTATCCGTGGCTAGAACTGGCGTTGAACCCGTGATAGTAGTAAACATGTCCATAGTGAACCTCCGGAAAGAAGCAACGAGAAGATTGCACCATGATGAGTGTCGGTACACCACTGACTGTAACATGCTGTCATGTCTGACAGCGTTTCCAACCCGTTCTGTGGATTATGAAGTTACACGTTTCAAAATACTGGTTGGTAGAACGCGGTACTGTTCACGTTGTCAACCAACTGGACCCAGACTAACACGCACAGGCAATATCAGTGAGATATCTAGCACTGAAATATATCCCCCGTGGGGCGGACGGTTTCCCAGCAGTGAAAACAGGTCTTGTGTGCATATTCTCAGTCGACAACCAGATGACGCTATGCGGTCAAAAATGCAGAGTGTACTACAAGCGTTTGTTATTCTCACTGAGACTTCGTCAGATGTATAAGAGACCAGGATGACAGTAACCAAGCGGGCTATGTGGTTAGCATCCTCAAGCTAGGTTGAATACAGTAAAAAAAAATATGGTCAGAACTAACATAATCCAGTAACGACGCCTGTATTTGATGATATACATTGTATTCCATACATGATTTGACGTGGTCTGCATGTTGTTGACATGGAAACAAAGTGAAGCAATGTGACCTGTCTTGTGCATCGATCCGCTTGTTACCTACGAGGATCTGAAGTCCGAGATTTTGTAAAGGTTATTTCTAGAATTTTATTGAACAGAAGAGGGGCAACCTAGGATCCAGGTGGGACGTTCAAAATAGCTACCGTATAATACAAGCTCGCCCATTAGAATAAAAGTACCAAGGTATCAACAAGAAATATGACGTAGCGCAAAGGGTAATCGACAGTGAGCAAGTGAGTGAAAACATGCACGTGTTTCCAAAAGCCGTTCGCTAGCAGGCGATAGATCTGTTTCAGAACGCATCCACGCCTAGACCAGAAACCTGACTACCTCTCTTTGGGCTTGACATGCTGCTGAACAATGTAACTCGTGAGTACCTTGATTGTCATATGGCATTCACGTAACTCTCGTGGTATGGCGTACTAATCAAGAGGTGGTAAACGATGGTTACAGCCAGCAGCTTTGGTAGGTTTCAACAGTTTCAGGCATCACAACCATCTTAACTGTAGTGGGGGTACTACTAGAGTTCGAGGCGTACAGATTATCAGATACATAATTGACAACTGCAGGCTATGCAGTCAAGACTATGGTGGTGAGTAGCACGTATGAACAAACTGTTATAACTTCTCGTGGTTTATTTACACGAGTTTGCTTGAATTACATAAAGAAGGATGACGTGTGATTGGTGGCTTCTTCCAAAAGGAGGAAACATCCACCTAATAAAGTACAAATAGGGGGAAAAGTCTGCTTTCGACCACGATAAAAGAGACGAATTTCTTTGATAACAAAATAGGCCCCAGACCAAGTAGAGGACTTGCTCACAGACAGAAAACTGCTAAACCAGTCCCACTTACGTTGAGCATTCTTGGACAAACGAACGACTTTCACTTTACTGTAATCTACGAGTTAGGGGTCTAAGTAAACGGTCCAAATGAGCAGGAATTAATGAGGCCAGTTGCATAACTTTGGCCATCACTGACAAAACGTAACATGCACACCCACGCACACAGAAAGAGGGGAAGCACGTGCATAGGTGAGCAACCAGTTCACCAAGTTGGACAAGAGCAGGGGGAGGAGAATGAGACAGGAACCCGATTTCAGACCAAATCACGGGTGCAGTCCAGCGGAAGTAGGCACATGAAAGACAAGTGATGTGTAATGTGCGAATCACCGCAGAACGATCGTGCGAGTGTAGAAACACAACAAAAAAGAACATCGGGGCGGGTGAGGGGGGCAGAAAGAGAAAACAAAAGGCGACATGAACGAGTGAACAGACCACAAGCAGTTGAACAGCAGACGACAGATGATAAGTGAATGGTGCTCAAGAGGTAAAACACACAAGATGAATAGCGCAGGCATTCAGTGTAACAACCCAATAGTAGTGATAACAACAGTGTGATGGCGACGGATACAGGGCTACCACGAAGGATGACCCCAAGTCCATAAAGCAGGAAACCCGCCGAACTATTCAAAAACTACTAGGAGGAAACAGAATGACGAACAGTGCCACATTGCAAAAGTAACGAAACCATCGAAAGTCGAATGGGAGAAAGATAAACGGAATATCAAGCGAAACGGGTCCTAAAGACTACACAAACTACGCCCCGTTCGGAAAAACTTCAAATGTTCTACAGTTCTAAGTCTATCATTATCGACACCTACGATGCATACCAGTGATTGTTAACCAATTAAGTAACACATCTGAACTTAGAGGTGGTTATTAGATGATTGTGGGTAGATTGTACTGATCATCTCATCGTCGGATTCACCAGAGCACATGTTATACAGATCCCATAATTTGTTCTGTCTTGTATACTGCTTTCAATGCACATGCACACAAACATACTCAGATCCTGCAGTTCACGACCAAAAACACATCAACGTGGTCAACAAATTGGAGTGGTTCGACTGGATTTGTGCTGATACGTTCGGAGGGCAGACAGGCATGACGCGTATCAAAGCAACAGAAAAAGATACGGACGCATGGATGGTGTCACGTGACAAAGTTCTATCGAGGGTTACCGAATCAAGTTTGTACGCTGCACATTTTATATACCAATGTACAACAAGCTGTACACCAGCAGTGGCGATGACGATCTAGGGTATGGATTTACTTTTTTACAGTTGACTATCGGTTGAGATATCGACATTTGTCCACGGACACTTAAGCTATTAGAGGAAGGAGTTCCACTATAAACTGGCGTCATGACTCGATTGTGGATCACGTCTCAGCCCCAAGTTTGCGCTGTAAATTCAGTTTGGGGTCTATTCGTCAGGCTTTTTTTTATTAAAAAAAATACACTACTTGTGTCATTATTCGTTATTTGACCATCACTAGTGTCAATCAATCCTCCGGGATTTTGACAGTCGGATCCAACCTTGTGGTTTTTGCAGACGGAATCAGTTTTTTGCAAAAACCAGGAAGGTCACCATGGTTGAGTATGCGGCTACAGAGCTTCGACCGAAAACGGTACTTAAAGTCAGAAACACGACTGCTTTTCTGAAAGGTGAACCTTTAAGTTCAGCATCTCTGTCAGAACACGAATGCATGCGGCAACTACCTAAAGATGTCCTACTTGGTGATCACTGACACCCCCACAAAAAAACCTGTCACATGCGAAGCTGGATGATAACAAAAACAACTGTTTGTTCAACTTTTACCAAGTCCTGTCCACTTAGGGCTTTCTCTTTCCCAACAAGAGTTTGGACAACTAAGCTTCATCAGCGGACAGAGTGATCGAAATCATGTCAAACGGTAATAGTACAGGACATATACGTACAACGTCCGCTTTCATTGATACATTGCCGTTTATGTCCATGCTCTGTGTGCAACAACAGTATGTCAGCAAATTTAGTTACAACTGAACCAGTTGACCACAGACTTGTTTAAATCACACAAGTAAACGAGTATTCATTATCATTTCTGTAGTCGACCGCTCGATAAATCCTCAGGTAAAACGCGTTAACCTTATGAAATATGCTTCTACTACCGTAACGACTCTATTCAGTTATCATGCATCAGCGGTTCGTACTGCTTCTCAACGGTCATACAATCATGAGAAAAACAACAAGCTCTGATCAACAAACAGAAAGAAAAAGAAGGGAACCGGCTACTAAAAAACTGTTTACACTCAAAACATTCGGCATCAAAGGTGTTCGAACTTTATAACGTTTTACACACGATGTCGATCGCGGATTTAATGGTGTTCATCCGCAATCGAACAGTATTTTGATCACTAGCTTGCTACAAGAAAAACTTCGTGGATTTGTGTTTGCTGTCCACCCGTTTCCGCGACATGGGATTGCAGTCCACTTAGCTAACTGCTTGTCTGCAAGGTCCTACACATTTTTCTTAAGGCACAGCAAATCTACGACCGTAGTCGAACCTCTGCCTCATAAGGTGAAAACAATACTGGACAATAAAAAAGTCACATAGTTTAAGCAGCATCGTCAGTTCGATTATTTAGTTAATTTTTATCGCTGTTTCACTTCTAACGGTGGTTATTTAAAACAACCACTTGTCAACCTGCTCAGAAGCCAAGTACACGCCGTTTCGTTCACGGTGGCCACGAAATGCTCTTATTAAGTCAAAACCAGTTACCGTTAATGTAGTATCCTATACTCATCATCATCCGACCACCACTTTGGCTCCAATCATGAAATATCCGATACCCAAACTATATTGATCAGTCCACCACCGATATTCCTCACAGCTCAGCTATTTCAAATCCAGTCGCTGATGCCTTCTTGCATACCAGTGTCACGGCGAGCAAGGCAGAGAGCCCAGTCAACCTCGCACAGATCGCGGCTGCACAAGCCAACGAACCAGTGATAATAACAACTTCGCTTGCTAAATCCCCCGAAACTAGGACTATGCACTCATTCCAGAAGATGATTATTTGTGACTCCTCACAAAACATCACTCGCTTTTCGCTTCCAACTCTTTGAAACGTTGAATAGTATGTTTTACCTAGATCCTCGCTTCAGGCATCACAGTGACCGAGTACCTTGTCTGGTTCAACGTTAACCGCAACATTCGTACCCTGTCACATTTTTATTCTACGAAGAATCTTGGAACATCGACACTCTTCTAGACAGCCGACAGTCGTTGTCTTTTTAGACCTAAAGGCTACTTTCCATTCGGTTGCTCGTAAAGGTCCCTGGAGCTGTCTTCCATGTAAGGGAATACCAGAGAAATACGTGAATCTATTGAGATCACTGCATGCTTACTCTGTAAACAGGGTGAGAGTTTATGGACAACTGTCATGGGTGTTCATCACTTCTAGTGGTGTTCGTCAATGGTGTTCGGTCTCCTTCTTCTTGTTAAATTTTGTTATAGACGACATTCTGGATGACGAATTTGAGGAATCCAGTGAGCTGGTGCTGAGCTTTTTCCAGACGCTGGGCTAAATGACACAGTGTGCAGAGGATACTGTCTTATTTAGCTTCCCAACCGAAAACATACAGACCATGCTGGACATGGTAATTGACAACGGTGGTCTGTATGGAATTCGCTCCACAGCTTCAAACTGTAAGGTGATGTTCCACGACCGGGGTATTTCCACTCCTACTTTCTTCACTGCAGGTAATCCGCTCCAGACTTTGGACACTTTCATATACTTGGGTAGCACTATCTGGTCAGCATGTAATATTGCTGATGCGAGATCAGCAAGGAAAGCATAGGCACGAGTTGCTTTTACCAGCATGCGTCATCTGTGGCGTCGAAAAGACGTCCGGTTGTCGCTGAAAAGAAGAGGTATATAATGCTTGTGTACATTCTGTTTAACTCTATGATTGGGAAACGTGGGCTGTTCGCAGCGAAGACGTCAACCGACTTGCTATGTTTGACCATCGTTTTCTCAACCACCTAGCCCACCTCAAGTGGACTGATCGCATGAGCAACACAGTGGCTCGCCGGCGCATATTCCGAAACTTTGAGAATGCGTGATCAATTGGTCAACTAATCATGTTGCACAGCTTGCGATGGTTGGGCCACGTACTCCGTATGTCATCTGATCGATTACCGTACCGGGCATTATATATTGAGACCACCAACAGTTGGGTGAAACCGCGTGGTGGTCAAGCAACAACGTGGTCACGAAATATGAAGACTTTGACTGCTCCATTGAACAAAGTGGGTAGGTGTCGCCTGCCTGAATGGGGTCCTCGTGCTCACTCAAATCGCTGATTAGAAATGATATCCGAGATGGTGATGTGCCGCGGTCAATGACGTACCTGCATCTAAACTATTTCTAGTTCTGCCGCCTAGTCCTGGTTTGTAAATTTTCAACCATCTTAGTAACGTTTTCTTCTAGGAAATTCTACGTCACTGTGGAGGTGAGCGGCGGCCCGAGTCACAGTACATTCTTGTCGAGCTCATTGTTATGATGACGGAGATGATGATGATGGTCCAAAGCATGTATGCACCGTCGACGATCTAACATTCAGCACTTTACTTGTTCCCAATTAGGAAATTTTGCGGCCAATGACGAGCGGTTCCAGTATATGCGTGTTAACCTAACTAGACTTGCTTTCTGCTAATGGGTATACGTATATCCCTATATATGTGGACCAATTAACACGTTGGCCAGAAGCCGTCCATTTCGAAATATTTATTAGAAACCATCGTACGAGCAGTTTATGGAGGCTGGTTGCCCAGTGTGGTTACTGTTTCTTAGTGACCATTGACCGTGATTCGCAGTTTAATTGAGCCTTCACACCACTTCTCAGCGAGCAAGGCTGTAATTGAATACGCAACACAATTACCTATCTGGTAACTAACAAACTAACTGAACGGTTTCATTAGCAACTTAACAGATTTCCGTCCACTAACGGTAACACTTCGTGGCAGGAGGTTCTGCCGTTAGTCCTGCCAGATATCTGAACAAAAATGTGAAGGTCGATCTACAGATCACCCTTATTCACGTAGGCAATGGGTGCTCGTTACTTTTACAAGGAAGGCTGGTTTCTCTACGTGCAATAAGAGCTATCAAGTTTTCCGATTACGGTGAGCGTTTGGCTTAGTACATGCGGCGAATCTGGTCGAACATACCAAGAGAACACACTATGCCATCATAAGTCCATACTCGTCTGTCAACTTGTTCTCACGTTTCCATTCAAGCCGCTGCACCTCGATGACCTTCGCATTTATCATATAAAGTTTCATTCCACGTAATCAGACGGTATGATGAAATTTTTTTGCTGAAAAGCAACGGTAAACGCGGGATAAATCTATCGACAGTTTAGAGTCAGCGTGTATCGATTCCTACGAAGTACCTGATGTGAGAACTAATCCACGACCAGCAACTACCCCTGCGACAATTACTTTGTGTGAAAGTAGCACAAGTCCTGTCACGGTCTCGATATCGCCAGCATCGAGGATACAAAATCGTCAGAACAGACGGGGACAGGAGGTGCGTAAGACAGTGTGATTTACAGACTACGTTGACATTCGTCGCATACAATTCCTCGGATATTTTCACCCGATTAGTTTCAAACTGCGTAAATTAGATAGTTTTTGCTATAAAAAAACGCACTGTTGCAGGAAAAACCTTCTTTCTAACTACAGTCGAAAGAGATGCGTGGTAAGATTATCGTTCCATATAAATGAAAACTCCATGAAATAGATATTGCGGATTAGGAAATGGATACCTAAATGGCAGGCAGAAAAGGTCGTACGTCAAGAGGAACGCACGCTAATTTAGAATTCTATGGGAAACCTGAATAGGAACAACTTACGATGGACGTGACCAGAGCTAAGATCCCATAATGTACCGTGTCGAAACCAGTAAAACTCTTTACCACGTTAAGGTCAACTGACTATTTCGGTGCCCCCAGCTACTCATGGATATTAACCGTCTAAACTAGGGACTTCCAATTAACTTCAGTCGTTGACCTTCTGTTCTCATTGACCGTCTACACGAGCTGTGTGGTGGAAGTGGACTGGACCACTTATGCTTGTGTCAACAGTTTCGGCTAACCGAAATATTGTTGCATTGTAGAAGACAACTCTCTGGTTGTTGTCTAGAATGAAGAATTGTAGCGGCCCTGTCTACTTGTCAGTGTTAACGTCCAAATGTTGACTGCCACTTGAAACCACTTTTTGCAGACTCTTACATATACCTAAGCATTTGTTCGAACGCACGGGGATACTAGCAGATACCCCGAGCACTCGAGCGTGCCACTTACACCGAACTTGTTTTCCATTCGGTCATATTATCGTCTGTTTGCTCGTAAGTGCAATCCGCGTACTCAATGTATTCTTCCATAATGACTTGCAGTATTCACAAGCAGTCGCCTCTATTTGTTTGACTTTACATAATAGAAAAATTGACGCCAGCGCAAAGCCCTACACAGTCTCGTGTACTTTTTCTCCGACACGTAACCATTTGGAAGATGACAGCACCAGTTGAGTTCTGCAACAAATGCGAGTCTTCGGACTTCAAATAGCCTTTATTATGTTTGGCAATGGAAGTGGTCAAAAATTCCTTACGGATACCAAAGGTGAAGACATCCTTCTTCCAACCATATTCCAGGATCCACTTTCACAATTTAGTGATTAGATACATAAGGCTGTCAACAGTTTTTTCGTAACAAGACTCTGAATCCATTCAGAGTCCTGTTAGGTCACTGTAACCCAAGATTCTTACGGTTTGTCGAAGCAGTCGCAATCAGTCGACTCAAGCCAGATCTCTGTGTTCAGAAACAACTGTTCATGAATTTGAGTTATCCTAATCCGCTTACTGATTACCTACTCCTCTAGTTGTTCGTTATTAAAAAATACGAAATGCTTGCATCTACCAGCTGTCAAGTTCTAACTGCTTTGTTCAAAATGAATTCTAGTTTCCAGCAGTCGACCGTCAGGCATGGAACGTGGTTTCCATTTTGTTCACTTATACAGTGAGGATATTTTGATGACCAGTACAAGTCCCGCAACGTTGTTAATTTTCCTAAATGTTCATTCGGCCTTCCAGCAGCTGAAAGCCTCAGAAACCAATAGAGCGCTGCTGAAGTACACCAGCTTGTTGCTGTCAGAGATTTTTCCCAACCGAATCTGATAGACCAACTCGGTCGTTTTATTGATATGGTTAACTAGTATCGCCATTTCCTACCTAACTTTGCTGATAGGCTGAAACTACTCATTGACCCGTTGAGACTTAAAAGAAAAAAATTTTGGAATTCTATGAAATATCGATCGCCTGATCTAACCCAATAAAGTAGATGTTCGCACGAGCAACAACAAATCCCCAGTTGAATACAACCGCTCCTATCTACATTGCCACAAGCGTGTCAAATTTGACTGTCGGAGTTGTGACGCAGCAGTTGGTTAATAAAAACTGTCAACCTATATCGTGTTTATCCGAATCACTACAACTAGCTAGGCTAGATAGAGTATTTTCAGATATGAATTTATATCAACTTATTTAGCCGCCAAGTATTTTCATCACACTGTTGAAGGACGCAAAATTTCGTTTTCAATGGCCGCGAACCATTAACCTGTGTCCGGTCGGTCGACAATACTATTTATGTGCCACATGAATCACACAATTTGGATAGTATTTTCCGGCGCACATCAAAGGAGAACAAAACGTGGTAGATGAGGTTACATTAAGGATTCAATTGATAAACATCTCGTTCAACAGTTTATGCCCAGGACCCAACTTCAGACCAGTAATCCCGATTGATAAACAGAGCTCTAATTAACAGAAGGAACGTAACAATTTGTGGAATATTACTTTAACGTGATTAGTCTACACGATAATCAAAACCTATCGTTGTATAAGAAATGCGGAAAACTGCTTTCTGTACCATCGGTAATACGTCACGCCCAGGAGTTAAGGTAACAGAATACTTATAACTGTATGTTTTGTTCGGTTTGGCACAAACAAGAATACTGGCAATTGAATACGTTATCTCTTGATTTGTCAAAATTCTACGTTCCATCGTCATGTTGTCACTTCAAAGGGATCGCTCGCATCCCCCCAATACATGTTCTTGACCTCTGGTTTGGCCTCTTGTTTAACACCACCACTCAAACTCACCCATCCACACTCGTATTGGGGTGAATTCCATGTTCTGACGTATTATCTACCGTAACCATGGAGCGTGAATCTCAGCTTGAATCGCATTTATTACAGCAATATACATGTTTACCCAGAATTCAACGTATTCATGACATGTCGTGTCAATCTAAATTCAACGGAAGGAATGAATGGTTTCACAGGACATTAAGGTCACATTGACTGTTAAACTGGAATCAACAGCTATCTTTCGTGCTTCTTGGATTACACAATTCCATTCTTGCCAACAGTTAATGTTCTCCGGTATGACTTATCTATGGCATGAGCTTACGTTTGCCCAGTCGAGCAATATAACCTTCACGGGACAACACACAACGAAGTCATTCGCAACAAGGTAACCTATCAGCCAGAACGATTGCGAAATAGACCAACTGATTATTTCACTAAACGGACTGACTATTCACATGTGCATGTCCCGTGTGACAATAACCGTGACAACATCTCTGTAAGCAGCGTACACAGACTTTTTAATGCTTTGAATCGCTTAAACAAGTAGTTTACGCTGACCCACGAAACAAAGACGTATCGGCCGAATGTCTCATCATGATAAGACCACATGGGGAGATTATGCCAATTGGCTCGCACATACTTGCCGCTGAAAAATTGCTGGTTTCCGTAACGAAAGGAAAACGACAGCACTTGTGACACTAAACCGTCGCAGTTTTGTTGTGTTTCCATGGCTTATTTTAAAGACAAGAAGTAACAGCAAAACGAGGAAATACACTTAATACCGAAGCCTCAGATTTTCTATTGGTCGGCTAGGCTCAGCTAGTAGTTTGTTTGATTTACCATGTGACACACCTAAAAGACTGCTCCTACTCAGCAAACGCGCACGGGTTGAATCTGAATTGTGTAACAAGGCGTGCTGATGTGTTGTTGACGCCGTTTTGGTTTTTGTTTGCGTAAGTCGTGTGCATGGCTTACTGGGCCCTTGGTTCATGCTTGTTTGTGTTGTTTCTTTGTACAGGACTGTTGCTGGAAACTCTACTTCGGAAGACAGCTGTCCATCAGTGTCTCCACGTTGCCTCAAAGTTGGTCCGCAAGTGTGACGGACAGTCAGAGTAGCAACGGTCGGCTTGTATGTTACACACACTATATAAAAAATTCAGGTTGATCACTGCGTCGACGTGCCGCTTTCCTCGGGCGGTCGACACTAACCGGCTGTAGCCTCCAACAAACCACTGGTTGACCTCGTACTGATGCATTCGTTCAATCCAACCTCTTCACTCGAAGCAAATTCACACAAAACTAAATTCAGTCGATCAGCATGTTTTCCTGAACAACTTGCGGTCATTGCTTCACGGATGGCGGAAAGCTATGTAACCACTTCACGTGCCACGTGAGTCTCTCAATTTGTTCTTAATCGTGCCCATCGATCCCACTGTATACACGCTCAAACACAATCCAGTCCTATAAACCTTTTCGATATGTAGGTACACAAATCAAGGACACATGAATGCGTCAGATCAATTGGAGTGCTCTAATTGGATGTGTTTCAGCGCGATCAGGGCACGGATACTTTTGGACCCGGATAAAAACAAGAGAAAAGGAAACGGCATTAATGGACGCATGGACGGCATCGCATGACGCGGCTCTAGCAAGTACAACGGAATTAGGTTTGTACGTTAGCTCCGGAAATCTAAAGTACTAATGTGACCTTTTTCAATTGACCATCGTGGAAGTATCGTCATTTGTTACTGGGTACCAAAGCTATCACAGATGAGTTCCACCATGAGACCATAACAGCCCTGAACAATTGAACACTAACGACAGGATGAATTGCTGAATTACTGTGGCAGATTATAGAGGAATCTAATTAGGAAATCACCAGAGGACATCAATTCGCAAATCCAAGGCGGAGATGGATTAACAGAATACAGGAAAAGAGTAATCGCAAACGACAAAGAGCACAACTTATAGCATGGCACCTGCTACAAATACATGGTTAGAAAAGCGGAAAACTAGGGTCATATATAAAATTGAACATTATTTAGTCGCAATCCCCGTCCCCACGCAATACTTAGCTGACTAAGGAGTATTTCCTCACACACATACGGATGAACGCCGACGTCTTGGGACAAGTGACCACCATACCGCGTAAAAAACCATGAGTACTTTTAATGAATCCACCTGGTGATAGTCTTCCAGTAAATGACAAACGATCGCTGATAACTGTGGTATGTGTAGTGGTTTCTGCGTGCACACAAACGTGTCTGTTTGTACTTGCGCCACTTGCCTCCTCATTCATGCTGTGATGTGTTCCGAGATCCGAACCCTCAGCTGTCATTCCGTCATGCTAATGTGGATGATCCAGTAACTACGTGAAGATCGGTCGATAATGTAGGATCTGCCTAACAGTGTCAGATAAAGTTTTAGAAGTGTGGTTGGAATTCGAGTGATGATGTAAGCTATGACATCTACGACATTGTGAATCCGTAACACTATGGCGCTTAATCAGTGATGACAAGCACCATTGAACTGGTATTTGTCCACTATTCACGTCTATCACAGTCACAACTGGGTCTTGACCATAGTACTGTTGTGAACACGAAAATCGCTTGACCTGAGAATCCGTTTACTGCGCACACTCCCGTATAGGTCATATCAAAAATCAAACCAAAAACGCGTACACTCATTTGCACGTCAAATATGCATTCACATATATCGGGTGATAGTACCCTGTCATTCGCCTTGGTGGAACTTTTGCCATAGAGCGTACACACTATTCTGATAGTCTATTCTTGTACATCATCTTCCTGGCATTCGGAGCTTGCTCTTTTGTTCCTGAATGTCGCCTATGGGTAACATACTACTCGTGAGTAGTACATTACTCACAACGAAACTGACTGTCATACAACATTACTATACAGTATATGTTAATTGTAAGCATCAGCAATCACGTTGTGGCGATCCGGCATCGAACCGCTTTCACGTATCTTTCAATCACATTAAGCATTTCACGTCATTGACTTAACTTCACCAAGTTAAAACAACCCAAGAAGATCTGGGTTGTTTAGCGTAACACATTTCTTCCGAAAAAGAAACCCGACAAGCACACACTGATCACGTGCTATTTTGATATCCTCAAAGTGATAAACAGGTATGCAAATTCGGGGACACTTGCCTACTTTAAAATGACTGACCGATTGCAATCCATCTATCAAATCTCTCGGTCGAAAACCTATTCCCTTTGAGAGTTTAGCTTATTCCGTCTTATAAATGCTAAACAGACGTGATAAAGCAGTGAAGCGGTGCTGTCTAGACTGTAATAACACCTTTGGGATAAGGATTATCGGTATGATACTGTAACCCCGGCATGAAATGAAAAACTGAACCTACTGCCTCATACCCAGCTGAAAACTGATTTCCGCCCTCGCACACACACACATACACTGATGACAGTTCGTCTAGCTCTTCAATCAACTTCGGAGTTCACTTAGATCTGACGCGGTTCTTCCTCATTTCTATGATTTTGTGGTGAATGATCTTATGGCAAGTTCTGAGATCTTTGTATGCAGGTATATTGACAGAATGTTTTGCTCTCCGAAGGTGATGACAACAACCAAACTCCAAATTTGCAGGAACAAACGAAGATAATCGAATGACATAAAATTCATCAGTTAAGATTAAACTCAACAATGTTTTAATCTGTGTAGTAATCCATACTTTTACTCGCCCAAGTCCGTTTGATTATCTCCTTCCAACCAATTTCAAAATATGTAGAAGGTCCTAAAGTGTTACAGTCTAATGAATTCAGTCGCTAACAGTGGGTAATTGATAGCTCATTTGAAGCTTGAAATCTAGCTTTCTCCGGATGTCATTGAAGCAGATTGCAAAACAACCTCTTCCCAGAAAACTGCCTGTCAAGTGTTGTACGTTATGGCAATGGCTTTACTGCTCCCCGATTGTATTCCTTGAACCTGTAGGAGAAACTGCCATGGCTCCTTTTGACATCTTCAGGTAGACTCATGTTTACTTTAGTATTTGATGAACAATGTTCCAAATCATTTCGGAGCATGTGTGAAAGTATCCACTAGCCTCATTCTAATCTACACCATAGGTTTCAGGAAGTACTTGCCGGAGGTGAGTTACTTAACAACATTTTTACATGTACATATAATTCTGATCATACAGCTTCAGTTTTTCTCAGTCTAACTGTTGCAACGAGATGAATAGTCTAAAAGAAAAATTTGAGAGTAACAGAAATAATATCCCTGTACATACCCCGTTTTCACTAAATCATAAACTTATCATCAACTATTTTGCTGTTGAATGTTCCGTAAGACCACAATGTTCACCGGATGAATACACACACACACACACACATAAGGGGCACAAAGCAATTTGACACAAATAAGTAGACGTACGCGTAAACATGTGTAAACCATAGATCATGACGTGTCAATCGACGCAGGCCGGATCATGATCTAAAGTAATTACAGCACACAACAGGTAAACCCAGGAACCGCATATTGTCCTCCGGTGGTCTTCAGCAGTCATGGTAACAAACGATAGCAAGAATGTACACACACATGTGTATGTGGAGAGCTATAGACCTCGATTGAATTTGGGCAATGTCCATTAGGTGGGACATACCACTAGGTTTAACTGCTCTATTTTTCGACATTATGTGGCATAGTGTACGGCATGCCTACCCCTACAATGAGATTTAGGGAAACGCGCAAAAATCGGACACAGCGAAGCTGGATAGTAGTAGGTTTGAGGAGTGCAAGCGCGAAGCTGATCGTGCAGTATTCACTTAATGAATAGGGCAGCATAAAAGTTTACATCAAAACAGATAGCTGTTTAAACGAAAGGATGAAACAACGTCATTCACAAGCGTTTTATTCGACAAAGTACGTATTCATGTGTACCCAAATATGGTAGGTATTAATATAGTAGTGTGTTGGTCAACCGGTTTAAACAACGTCGCTTAGGTAACTCGACTGTTCATGAAATGCATACACTATTACAATATTTTCTGTGGCTTGAGAAATCTGACTGATTGATCAACCTCCCTGTCCGATTTTATCGGTTAGCCTGCATGCTCTGAAAGCCAGGTGACTACCCATTGTATCTATAGTGCTTCCTGATATTTTAGAACTCCATCTGATCATTTAAGAGCTTGATCTGACCGCTCTACATCATTCTCTGACCAATGAGCAGTCATAAATGATGTTCAATTAAAAATACCTCTAGTTGCTGAGCTTTTTCGAAAAAATCAGGTCTTAATTATATACCACCTTACACTATCAGATGAAAACACCAGAGACAATCTAGTGATATTTGATTCTACCTCGCTTTAACCTGACAGCTGCGTTTCGATACACAATCTTCCGTTCAGATGCACCCAAGAATGACAAACGGTCATAGAGGGCGTTAATGACCGGATAGGGATATTAAACGATAAAGACAGAGTGTTAAATGGTCAGATAAGGCTCTTGAATGATAGGAAACACTGCGGATGCACTAACTGATCATTTGACATTTAAAACATGCAGGTTGACTAGAAAAAAGTCCAATGAAAGTTGTGGGATCATGGTTAAATTTGGAAGATTGGATTCCGGGAAACTTTGATTTAATAATAAAAAATTAACACCTACCTGCTTCTTAGATTTATGATGACCATCACGCCTGGAGGGCCGACTGGAACGTTGCTGTGTGAGAAGAAGTGAAACATAAGGGAACAGATCGATGGCTAACCATAAATCGGAATCAGAAGTAAAAAACCTGACCTACAAATCATTTTTGTCGGTCAGTAATGAACCAGATCAATAGACTAGACTCAAAAAGCCTATACAAAGTTCACTCAAATTTGCAATATTACACATTCCAGGCTGGGCGACCAGCAGTGTGGAGTACATAAAACAAACTGACAGAATGCACAGTGGAAACAAGAAACGCACGGTAAATTGCGACCGGGAGAAATTAACAGGCCATGGGCAACGATTGAGGTTGGAACAAATAGTTTAGCAAAAAAACAGTGCCGGATTTCACGCTGGCTTGTTGATGCTGAAGAACCAGCGACAAGGAACATGAATGAAGAAGTTAACATAAGGTATTATGACCTGATATATATCCACTACAAACCAAGTCCATAGCGGTCTAAGATTCATAAATGATTGCTTTTTAACACATATCATCTGTTCAGAAACGTATATTATTGTGACTTTGGCAAACTTCGAGGACGGTGGGTTACGACAGCATAATGTAGTTGAACAGGGCAAGGACACCTGCGTACAAAAACTACCTGGAAGCCATAGTTTTACGTCCTTAGGACGTCAGTTTTTAAACATATCATACACATAAATTGATAGTGTGAGCAATGACAGATAACATGAACCACCCCCATAAGCTGACATTCTCATCAGCAAAGTTGGAGGATAACTGGTAAACAGACCTCAAGTTTGTACCGCTGCAAAAGCAATACGGACGATACTGGTGTTTTCCAAAAACTGGTAGCTTATTGAACTATTCGTCTTACATGTCAATGGTGTCTATCGTAACCCCACACTAACCTGCGAAGCAGAAGGTAATGAAAGACTACACTATGCTGGGCAATCCAATCATAAGAATGGATCGGTCAGTAGATCGCAGGTATAGTGAACCAACACGGTCTGGTCAACATATTCGTTATAGTAAGATCACAACTGAGATGAGAATGTTGTTCACCAGAGCGCGCATTACTTTCTCACCTGATTAAATTGCAAAAGAACTATAAACGTTCAATATGACACTAAGAATGAGTGGGTACCCGGAACGTTCAATAAATTACTGCAACAAAACAGAAGACTGATGGCAGTAAGAATCGTAAGGTAGCTGACACGTTAGAACACACCATGCCACATCGTAAGGGTGAGTACAATAGGTAGGTAATGGGGCGTTGCTTACCATGAATTAAATATCACTCACACATCTCGTAATCCTGGCATCCTTAGTACACGGCCTAACCATCTAAGTCTGTACCATTGTAGCGACTGAACAAAAGAAGTCGTTTGACAATCAGTGCCAAACACCCACTTCCCGAACTCCTCGTTGCTCACTCGTTGGTGCCACCCGATACGAGCGAGTGAGCGCAGACATCGGTAGTTAAACACTTGAAGACGGTTCACGTCTTCTACCCTAAACGGCTAGGTTTCGCTGCCGTAAATTAATATAGCCCTCACTGGTGTCTGATATACGCGACCCTTCAGCTTCAAAAAGATACCTCTCTGTCGTCATAAGTGCCTCATATTGGCGAACACCGTCCTAGCCTTAGAAATACGCTCCTCTATTTCATTCCATACACCTCCGCGGCTGATGCAGCTTCCCAGATATACAGACCAGTCAACAACCACCATGACTTCATCATCTAACATTAAATCTACGCAATCACAGCAATCTTGCAGAAGCGCTTTGCATTTCGAGGCTGCAAAGCGCATTCTGAAGTACTTAGAAGAACACGAAATTGCGTTCACCATTGCTTGTGCCGCTTGAATATTGTCAAACAACAACAACTTATCGTCAGCATAATCAAAATCAGTCAGCCTTCCACCAGGTAGGATGTCCACACCGGCATCATTTGGGTGCCGCAGACAGTCCTCTATTATTTCGTCCATGACGAAAGTTAACAAAAATGGTGAAAGGAGACAGCCTTGACGTACGCCGCTCATGGTGCTGAAACTGTCAGACAGCTCACCGTAAACCCTGACCTGAGCCGGAGTATGGGAGTAAAGCGCCGACAGCATGTTCACATACTTAGTCGGTACACTTCTGCGTTTAAGCGACTCTAAATGTGTAGATCGATCCACCGAATCGAACGCACCTTTATAGTCGAGAAATATGGCAATCGTTGGCCGGCGGTATACATGACGCTGCTCCAAAATTTGATGAAAGGTGAATATATGATCTATACATCCCCGGCCAGGACGAAACTCTGCCTGTTCTTCTCTAACGTTTAACTCCCGAACTGCACTGAATCGACGAAATACGGTGGATGCCAGAACCCTTGAAATGACTGGGGTCAAACTAATTCCCCTTGATTTTCGCAGGAGCGCCTGATACCCTTCTTGAATAAACGAACTATTATCGCGTGACCGCAGTACGGTGGAATGATCTCCGACGTCCACACACGTTGAAACAGCTCAGTCAAGACCTCAACTAACACCTCTCCACCTTCTTTAAAAAGCACTGGCACTAGATCATCTGGACCAGCAGCCTTATTACGTTTGAGAGCCGAGATGCAAGTGCGAACCTCAGTCTCAGTGCGTGATTTCAAATCTACCGATCAGGGTGCCACATTACAG